>PVKA01002526.1:0-116751 GCA_004027165.1 Ctenomys sociabilis | reverse complement strand
TGATGGTGGCCTAACGTATTCTTTTCCTCATAATTGGATTCAGAGTTCTCCACAGTCTAGGCACTCAACCACTACCACGAAAAGAGAAGGAAGCCTGACCACTGCTTCGGCTGGCAGCAGACTTGGGCATCATCCATATGGTGTTGGTTTTAGGTGCATGCAGATTGCAAAGGTGGAGTCAGGAGGGTTTCCCCCCAGATTTCAAAATCAGGTCTCGATGGTTGGGTAGGGTGCCTTGAAGGGGCAAGGTATGAAGCAGTGAATGTGAAACAGAAGGTGCACTGGAGATCCCAGAATATTGGAGAAACCAGGAACATGAATTGTCTGAGGAAAATTGCAAAAACAGAGTAGAACTGGCCCAAGTGAGAAACCATGGGTGCCATAGAGGTGAAGTCACCCAAGTCTTTGGGGTTCACATTTTGCTATAGATTGCCTCAGATGTTAGACATGGAACTACAGGACTTAATGTTTACCCTTCTGGATAAACATTATAGTTACCCTTAGTTTTATGTTGGCCTCATACCTTTGTATCCCTCTATTTGTTCTTTTCTGAAATGATAATGTCTATCATGTAGTGCAGAATGTTGGAAGTGTTTCACTTCCTTTTCATTTGTACAGGGGCTCAGAGTTAAGAGTTTGCCTTAAATCTCAGAGGAGATTCTGGAGTGGGACTTTCCGGCAATGATGAAACTGTTAAGACTTTGGTAACAATTGGAGATGGATTAAGTGCTTCTCTCATAAACAGATGTGCATGAGTCATTGAGGGCCATGGGGGGAAATGATATGACTTACTTCTAGATGTCCCCCCAAAGCCTCACACAGGCATAGGTGTGGCTTTTTCAGAGGTAGCTAGATCTACAGTGTGATTCTGGGTTGAAGAGTATGATTAAATGAGTCCACTGATTGGTTGGCATCACCTAACCCTAAGCTTATTTGTTTGCTTTTGCTGTTGTTTGCCTGCCATGAACTTTTTGTTCTGGAATGTCCCTCTCCCAAAGTACCTTACCTTGGAACCAGGCAATTATGGGCTGAAACCTCTGTAAACCATGAGCTAAAAAAATCTTATCCCCTTTGACTTTAGGTATCAAGTATTTTGTCTCAGCAATGAGAAAATTAATGGACACTCACACCTTACCCAGGTTAAACAAACCCTACTGAAGATACCTAAGGCCCAGTTACATTTGGCCTTAGAACAGGAGCTGGCAGACATTTTCTATCAAAAGCCAGATAATAACTGTTCAGGCTTTGGGGTCATATGATATCTATAACAATTACTGAATCCTGTTATTCAAGATGAAAGCAATTTTAATGGTATTTGAAGGAATAATTCTGCTGTGTCTCAATAAAACTTTAATTACAAAAACAAAGGACTGGCTGGATTTGACCTGCAGGCAGAGTTTGCCAAGCCTTTTCCTAGAAATTGATTTAAATTCTCTCTCTGTTCTGGTTGAATTCCTTGGTGAAACTTTTTCCAATTACTTCTGTTGAGTTCTCTCTAAACTCAGAAGATTGTCTTTTTCCTCACAACACCAAAAAGTATCTAACAAGAAGTGCGTCTTTTAGTTCTTATCTATTTATGATATTTCCAAGGGTAAAGGAAAGTTCATTAATTTTTCTTGCGTGTGGATAGATGGATTTCATTAATAGGACCCTGTGCACTGGAACTATGATGGTTCAATGGTTATTTTAAAAATCTGTTTTCTACTGATAAGATTAGTGGGAGGTACAAACTGAGGCCATGTCAGCATGGATGATAACATATAATTGCGAAAGTTGTAGCCTCTCTGCCCCACAGAAGACACAAAGTAGATATATACAATTCCCTTAAATTTGCTTTAAAATAGTTATTTTCCCTATCAGTAGGTACAACTTTCAGAGGCCATTTTAGTGATACAATTCAACATAAATTCTTGTTGCATTTCTTAGAAATAGGCTGACTTAGTTGAATGTAATTTTAAATGTATGGGAGCAATAACTTTGGAAAGGGATGTTAGCTAATTGCAGGCTCTGGAAATATCTGTCAGTACATTACTGAAATACACAGGAGAAATTCTATAGGCTTTTGATACATTTGGCAAGATCTTTGTATACCCTCAATATACCTGAACAGAGGGGAGGTAGAAGATAAAGATTAGCAAAATTCAATGAAACAGTAATTTGGATAACACAGCCAACCAGATGACAGAAACTGATCATATTTAAGACCTTTTCTCTCCAATTTTAGATTACTGTGCTTCTTACTGCTTACTATGAAACCAACCAGGGTTTAGACTATCTTATTGCATTTTCATTGAATTTTATTGATAAATGCCAATGAGCTAAATATCTAAAATAGCCTTGGATATACATTTATTTATATTTAAGGTAAAACAAGAAATGAAAAGCAAAATTTCAAAACAAGATAAGAGAGTGATAATGGTTAACACATTGTGCACTGTTATCTTTAAATTAGTTACTTAGAATGCAAAATACCAGCATTTAATTATATAAACAATATCAGCACAAACCTTTCTTCTCAATGGGCAGAGATTAGAAGTATAACTATCATATATAATATATAAAAATCTAAATAAATAATATATTGTGTATATATAATTTTTTCTTTTTGTTTTTCCTTTATCCTTTTCTCCATTCCTCCACTGAATTTCATTTAGTTTGGTATAATAAGTAGCAAAATGCCAGGCTACAAGGTTTGTGTGTTGTTTCTACTCTGTGATAAATAACTGATAACAATTTGCTGAAATGCCCACTCCTTTCTTCCTCTCGATCTTGTTAGATGGAGGCTGGCAGAAGCCAATCAATGTGGAGTGCAGCGCTTGCTTTTGTACTTACCCACTGGTATGGGTTTTAGAGCTGTCTCTTCCCCATAACTTATAAGACTCATTTGAGGGGGATCATACTAACTTCTAGAATTTTAGTTTTTGAGTCTTCTTGAAGGCTGCTCAGATGGATGAATCATTTCTATTTTTAAAGACTTCTTTAATTATTCAGTAGCCCATGGTCAGATTGGGGGATAGACTGATTTTGACACAGCCTTAGGACTCTCAGAGCCTCATGTCCTTAGAAATGACAAACAGATGCTTTGCCTCCCTCTGTATTCTGGGCATCCATGTTAAAATTCTGTTCTTTCATTCTTGAGCCTCATAGCTCATAGATCTCTCAATCTCTAGTTTCCTTCTTTTCTTACCATTTTATGTATTAATTTGCCTTAAAACACTGCTTTAAGAATATTGTTTTCCCTCTCTAAATAGGCAATGAATTTTAGTCTCTATCTCATCAAAGGCAAACTCTCCAAGTTGGCCTTGTAGGCTTCTAAAATCCAGTTCTGTTCTGTGTATACTCATACAATACTCAACTATCTTTTATTCAATTTAAAGCATGTTTCCCAACAGATGAGCTTAATTATTGATTCCCCCACCTTCAAAAACCATATCCTTACTTACATGTACTTTCTCCACTAGTCTGTTCAGCTTGATGCTGATCAAATTTTGAAATCCTCTAGTTCTCTTAATCCTTTAATTACCCCCGAGTTTCTTTGTTGCATTCTTTCTCAATTTCTTTCAACATCATGCATATTTATACTAGTTAAAAAGCAGATCTGAGTTTCTAGAAAGCAGAGATTATGACCCACAAAATTGATTCTAATGAATGTATATTCAGACCTTTCAATGAAGATTAATATGTATTTTTGGAGTTTATTTTTATAAAGTGACTTTTTCCAACCTATCAAGACTTTTGGATTCTGAAAATGGTTAAAATAAAGACTAGTGGGGCCAGTCAGATTATTTGTAGTATTACGCTAGAGATTTTTCCTTGACATTCCTCTAGCTTCAAAATAAAAACAAAATTTTCTTTCAAACAGATCATTTCCATTTTAAGATAAAGGAGACACTAAATATAGGTGAGAATAAAAGTGTAATTAAATTGATTTAATGTAAAGTTTATCATGAAACAAACTAGTATTAGTCAGATTATCTGTGCTTATATTAGCCCATTTTCCATTGCTGTAACTTAATATCTGATGCTGGGTAATGTATAGAGAAAAGTTTACTTAGCTCACTATTTTAGAGGCTAAGAACAGCACTGGAGAGCTCCAGCCACTCAGCCTGTGTTAGTCCCACATTCTTGTCACTGGGACCAAGTACCCAACACAATGGAAAGGAAAAGATTTACTTTGGATCACAGTCTTTAGAGGATTCGGTCCATAATAACTAGGCTCCAAGGCCCAAATGGCGTGGAGGAATGCTGGTCGTATCAGGGTGCCAGGAAGTGAGAGAGAAAGAGGAAGAGCCAGGCAAGAAATACACCTTTCCAGGCCATATTTTCCCATAATGCATGTCTTCTAATGCTTCCCACATTCTAACAGCACATTCAGCTTTACATACAGCATGCCCATGATCTGAAGCAGCTTCCAATAGCCTCACCTTTGAACATAAGAGGCTTTGTGGGGATGGTTTAGATCTAAACCATAGCATTCTGCCCTGACCTCTAAAGGCAGGTGCCATTCTCTATAGTCTGTCTCTAAGAGTTCCCAAAGCTTTGGTAGTACCAGCATTGCTGAAAAGTCCAAGTCCAAGTTATCTGAAATTCAAGGCAAATTCTTGACAGTGAGTCCTTGTAATATTTTCATCACAAGGAAAATATTCCCATTCCAAAACAGAAACTAAAGGGATAGAAAGGAATGGCACTAAAGCAAAATGAAAATCCTGCAGGGAGAACATTGCATCTTGTAGCTGCAAGCTTAACCCCTGGGGAGAACTGTGGTGAGATGTGAGTTCTACAGGGCTTCTTGGGCAGCCCTGCCTCTCTAGTGTTGCTGGTTGCAGCCCTGTAGTCACTCAGTTTTCCTCAGCAGATGGTCCATATTCCTTGTTTTTCTAACTTCCTGGAGTCTCCACTGCACTTTTAGCTGTACTTTTAGGTCACTGCTATGACCTAAAAAGTATGGCCTCCCAGGCATACTTTTTTTTTTTTGTCTTTTTGAGACAGGGTCTCACTATGCAGTTCAGGCTGGCCTTAAACTCACTTTGTAGCTCAGGCTGGTCTTGAACTCACAACAATCCTCCTGCCTCAGCCTTCTGAATGCTGGGATTACAGGCATGCGCCACCACGCCTGGTCCAGGCATACTTTTGAAGTCTAGGTAGAAACCTCCTTGGTTCCACAATTCTTGCGTTCTTTTTGAGGTATACATTAGTTCTACAGCAACTGACTCGCTCAAAAAGATTACAGTGGCTTCACTGATGTATTCTGAGGTCCCTCAAGTGGTGAACCCCTTTATCAGAAGCCTGAGGAATAGGAACATGAAGGAGGCTATAAGGAAATTTATCACTAAGACAGCCTCTCTTCTGTGATGTTATTTATTTTGTACTTATGCAAGGTAGGTTAAAATTAAAAGGTTCTGGGTGATCCAAGATGTCTACTTAAAGTGACTAGACAATGTAATGTCCAAATACAATATATCTTGGGTTCAATCCTGACTTTGCTTTGGTCCAGTTTTCTGATATTTTAAATATAATTGTAGTTCTTGGTGTAAATTTTTGCTTGGGCCTCATGCGTGAAAGCCTGAGGAATGATGCTAGTTTTAGCACTTATTACTCTGTGTGTGTACATGCGCATATGTGCAATCTCTTATTAAGAAAAATTGAAGGAGCTGATGGGTATAGGCTACAATATTTCAGCAAATCCCTCATTTTAAAAATCATGCTGGATCATATGGATGCAGTCTTTAGAACTATATTATGTGCATGGTCCTACTATGAGTCAAAGAAATGAATTTTTATGCTATGAAGTTAAGAATGAGACCTGATATTGGAAAATTATATTGTTCTAGGTTAAAATACTGTAATGCACACTCAGTTTGATTATCTATATGATTGGAATAATTAGATGACATTAATCATTTGAGATAATTGTGAAGTTCATCAGTGATGACATCTGTAGTGCAAAGAGGAAACAGAAATCCTAACATTAATAGACTCAGACAAATAGGAGACTTAACTTGCATGACAAGAACATCAGAGGCAAGGAATATGGAGAATAGGGCTCATTCAGTCCTGTAAGAGAGGCTCGTCCTGGGACTCACTTACCTCCAGGGTACCAAATAATGGTAGCAAATGCATGTGTCAGATGTCAAACTCATACACATTCTAGGGAGAGAAAACCCTGTGTCCTTCCCTGGGTGCGTTGATGAGCACACTTCCCATGGTTTGACCATACTGCATCTCTGCTCTACCTTAAATGTTGGTCCTCAGTGTATATTGTGATCCTGTCCTGTAGAGCTGTGATTTTATTTGATAAACTGGAGAATGTTAAGCATTTTGAAAGGGGGCATTAGAAAAAGGGATTTTCTTGCATTATTTGGGTGGTCCCTAAGTGTTTTCTCATAATACAAACAGAAGGAGAGAAAAAAACATTAAAGAAGAAAACATTGGAACCATGAACATAGGAATTAGATTGATGCTTCCAGTACTGGATTGCCAGTATTTGGTCATTTTTCCACATAAAAATATCATTTTCATAGAACTTTAATGCATTTTTATCAAGTTTTTACATGTCCCTATGCAATTTATTAAATAAATTTGCTTCCAGTTGACCTTGCTAAAGATCAAAGTGAATGGAGGCATTCCATATCTTCTTATTCCTTGTAATACTGTATTAATATTGTATGTAATATTGTATTGTATTAATAATCAGTTCTGTGATTGCTTTTAGAAGTTTTTCATTTATTTTCAGAGTTTTATGTTTGTGCTTTATGTTACTCATAACATTAAAAATAAAGAGCATTTCTTTTTTTATTAATTTTATTGAGAAGCAAGTAGCAATGAGACAGATTCAAAACAGGTTAGTAGGAGAGCTTCAATAATTAACACATTGCATATTGTTGTCTTTGTAGTTGTTGTTCATAGTACAAGATGCAGACAAGAGCATTTCTAATATTGTTGACAAAAATCCAATGCCACGTGATGCAGGGTCTGAATCGTACCCAGGCCTTGTGCTGTCAAGTGTTGCCATGGCCACAGAAGCTTCTGAGTGCTTGGATGGCTGAGCACTGGGAGCTGAACCCTTGCAGTCCATTCGCTAGGTAGCCTTCATGAATCAGTGCCATGGGCCTCTCTTCTGAAAAGAAGCCGTTTACTTTTATTCTGAGAGCCTGTAAATGGTGGAGTCTTAAAAATTCCTGAAAAGGCCTCAGAGCTTCCTTTGTATTGTTTTCATGCAAAGCACTTGGCTTCTTTTTATTGTTTTTTTTTTTTTTTTTTTTAAAGCAACTATGCTTTCCTTTGATCCAACTTTTACATGTGCTTTCTTCCTGGAAAACTTGAAAACTTTTCAAATGAGATTTTTCTCCCTCCTGTTTCTCACTATAGATCTAACTAGAAACAGGTAGCAATACTTACACCACTGCCTGAACATTGGGCTGCTTTACAATTTTCCTCTGCCAGTTTAATTAGTCTATTACTCTTAATTTTACCTCCCTCAGTTTCAGATATGGGCAAAATGTAGAAAACTTTTCTGCTAGGTTTTGAGTCCAACTACTAACAAAGCACTTATTCTACATGAAAAAATTCTGAGCCTGGATTTTACTGCCTGGATTTCTTTTAACATTCTGGTTTTCTGAGCTCTAGACAGAATCAGCCAGCAAGTTTGCTTACAGCATTCTAAGGTTTCTCTAGCTGGCATCTGCAAACCTTTCTAAACTCCACCCACTAATCAGTTGTGGTAGGTTTCTCAATCACATGGTCAGACACAATCACAGCAACAACTCCACCCCTGGTACCAAAATCTGTTTTAGTAACTTTCTTATCACTATTAAAAGATACCCAAGACCCATAACTTAAAAGAAGAGAAGTTTATTTTGGCTCATGGTTTACAGAAAACTTACTCCTAAAAGTGGCTTCAAAGCAAAAATAGTATGATGCAAAGGTCTTATGGAGACAAGTTTCTCACATTATGGCAACCAGGAAACAGGTGGAAAGAGAAGCAGGGAAAAAAGATACAATTTTCCAGATCATGTCCTATGTGATCCATCTTTTTTGATCAGGCCTTGCCTCCTAACCATACATTCAGTTCTAAGTTTAACGCTCACATATATCCAATGACCTTCCCAAAGTTCCACCTTTGAATACATAAGGCTATTTTTTAAAAAATTTATTTATTTATTTATTTATTTTGTTGTCTTTTTGAGACAGGGTCTCACTATGCAGTTCAGGCTGGCTTTAAGCTCACTTTGTAGCTCAGGCTGGTCTTGAACTCATAACAATCCTTCTGCCTCAGCCTCCTGAGTGCTGGGATTACAGGCGTGCACCACCATGCCTGGCGAATACATAAAGCTTTTAGAGGATATTTCTTTTGGGGGGGAGGGGGGGAGGTTCTGATGACTGATGGTGCCACAGTGGCGAGGGTATGTGGGGAAGAGATAACATGGTAAGACATTATGCAAGAGAGATTTACAGGCCAGGATAACTCTTAAAAATACACTGCTGTCCAGCATTCTGCAACCATAGGGAGTTATTCAAAGAAATTGTCGACCATATCCATTTACAGCTCAGCTTAATATTATGGGTTCACGATGTATACTTCATTTTTATACTTTTATACTTTTCTGCTGGATGGTTAAGACCTAGGTAGATCAAAACTTATATATCAACACATGAACTTTATATTTCCTATGTGGTCATTGAAGTCTTCTCAGGGTTTATCTTGTAGTCCTGTACATTATTCTGAAGTTCCTTTGTCTGTGTCATCCATGTGGATGAGTCACGGCCAGTGCTTGACCAGATTGCTCTCTGTGGTGTCGAGTTCAAGCACCTAAGGTAGTTGAATGTCAGTGGAGTGCCCACTTTTGACAGGTGTAGACAAAGGAAGTGTTGTAGAAAGAAAAAATCATGATGTGTGTGTGTATAGACAGTACAGTTGGGATAGATAACGCTGTGCTTCTACATAATTCTATGATACGCAAGATCTGTACTAATGGTGGTTGGACAGGTTATTATGTTGGCTTTTAGTGCTATGGTCATCCACTAGGTAAATCATTATTGAATTTTTGATATAATTCAGCTATAAAAAACCTGTAAATATAATATCATGTATGCACCTTGTACAATACCAAAACATTATGAAAACAGTTTGCGATGTATTAATTCATTGACTCTGTATGGTTAAGGTGTTTTGAAACTGTCTGATTGACATTTGTATTTTAATAAAATAAAAATAAATGGAAAAAAAATAAAGTCTATGAATGAGCCTTCAAAAAAAAAAATACACTGCTTTTTCCAAAACCAACCATGGGTCCCAGAGTACCATACTAATTCCTTTTGCTGGATGTGTCCCCAGTGATCTAGTTACCTTCCACTGAGATCAGCCTCTTCAGAGCCCCACCACCTCAACATGGAGGACCAAGATTTCATCCTACAAACTTTTGGGTGACACATCTCAACCATGATCAAACAATGAGTGCTTATGGCAGTGCCTAATGCATACTAGGTTCTCAGTACATTGGTGCTGAGTAAATGAGTGGGCATAGTCTAAATTAGATAAAGTTGCTGGGAAGGTGTGTGCTAGGTAGAAATTCCAAAATATTTGAGCAAGAGGTATTGGAAAAGAGTCTATTTTATTTGTCAAGCAAAGGTTCAAAGTTACAGTTTGAAGCAATTTGTTGTCAACTTATAAAGTCCTTCAGTTGATTTAATGAGATTTGAATGTATGTATACAATTCTTTGGAATCTATAATATAGATCTTTCTCAGTCATTCTCTTTATGAGGTAGGCAGGAAAGCTCTCCATAAATATATTATAATAATGGACTCAAGGATGTTTAGGTCACTGAGCTTCAATTTGAATATTCTCATATGAAATTTCATTTATAACTCTTCTGATTAAGGTGGTCTAGAAATTAATGTCAGAGTTTAAGTTTTCATCATTCTTCTGTCTTGGAAGTGATGTGTCCAAAGAGAGATGTATGTGTGTGTGCTTTGAGGGGAGGGAACATAACTGTTTCCTGATGAATTTTGCATTATTTGAGCCTCAGTCCAACAAACACATTATCACTATTCTATTTGATTTAGTACTCACAGTCCTGAGAATGTAAAACTCACAGTTATTCAGATGTAGTTTATAAAATGAACAAAATATTGAGAAATATAGTTATACTAAAAGCCTTTGAAACAAATATTAGAAGGGGGATATAACTGAAGGATCATTTTGTAGTGAAAGAAAATTTATATATGTATATACAAAATAGGATAGATGTACAGCTGCTTTCTTTTAGTTCAATGAGAAGAAAGATTTGTACTAATGTTGTTTAGACAAGATCTTATGTCTGCATCTTGTACTCTGAATAACTACTATGAAGACAATGATATGCAATGTATTAATTATTGTAACTGTCTTACTAACACTTTTAAAACTGTCTCATTGCTATTTCTTTCTCATTAAAATCAATAAAAAATTAAAATAAAACAAAACAAAGAATAGTGTTATAAAGTATATGTTTTATAATCAAAATATATTCCCTATGACCAATACTCTCTAGACAATGACTTTGCAAGGCTGTGTGTAGTGTATCAATAGCTGTGAACATAATCTTTGTTTAAATGTAGATAGATTTCATTGATAGAAAGCCATAGTTTTATAGTAGGTGCCAACTGTGTTCCTTTTATTTAAAATTATCTTATTCTACTGCATTCATGTTACTAAATTAATTCTCTATGTTGAAATGAATTTTATTTTTATTTTCAACTAGGACATTTTTTCCTACTTCATAACTTAGCACTTAGGTATAAATATAATCATTGACTCCTCAAATAAAACATGTGCATGGTTTTCTTAACTGTATATAAAACTCTATTTTTTTTCTTACAGAGATATTTTGTAACAAAGATTGATTTTAATTTTCCAGATCTTTTTTCTGGGAAAACTTTCTGCTAAAAGAATACTTCAGTGATTGGAATTTCCCCACTGTAAGAATCTAATAGGATGACTCATATCTAAAGCTGTAGCCCATTAATTTTAAAATATTCTGCTCTGTGATAATAAAAGTGTTGCTTAAAATGAGAATTACAATTAATGTTTCTGAAAGTTGTAAGTCTCTTATGACTTTTAAAGACTGAACTTTGTCACTTTTTGGATATTTAAAGACTGAACTTTGTCACTTTTTGGATATGTTAAGTATGCATTGATAATTATTACAGATGAATGACCCTCTGTAGATAAAAAATGTTCTATACAGTATTAATAGCTAAGCTTATAAACTTGAATGTAGTAAACCTACATCTACAACATACCTGTTATTATTTCTAAATATCACAAGCCAGATCACAAGACAATTTACAAAAGTGCTCATGCCACCTGCCTCCTTGACTTCGTTTTTACAGGCTTAGTAGTTTTCCTTATTGGTCATGGAATTAAGACTAAACTTCCCAAAGTTTTCTTCACAACAGTCCTCTCAGCTTCCTAATATCACTTTTTTATGTTTAGCTTTTCTAGGTGGCTTTCCTAAGCATTCTCTTTATTTGATTTTTGTCCTAATGTCTCCCTTATGCATTTCCCAAGTTCTCACCCAACAAAAATCATCTGGCTGATTTCAGACTGTGAGCTCCTAAAGAGCTTGGTTAGTTCTGTTCTTCTGTCTTTTACTTAACCTTCATCACTTATGAAGGAAGGGCACTTTTCCCCTGTAGCTACACCTTTTCCAAAGCATGCAATTTCTTGTTTTCCTTTCCCCTGAAGCCTTTCTCTCCCCAATTCCATAATCTTAGCTCCTATATAAGTACCTTCAGCCCTTTATTTTGATAATGGTATTTTTTTTTTACTTGTGTTCTTATTAGTTTTATTGGAAACTACTCAGGGTGAAACTATTAGTCAACTTTAATTGATGGGAAACTTTCCCAGTACCATTACATACACTTAGCCAGTGCCTTTGATCACGAAAAGGAAGAATTAACTAAGATTTTAAAACAGCTTAGTCAATACTTGGTGTCTAACCAAAATATTGACATAAGCTTTCATGAACTCATTAATAGCTAGAGAAATCAGAGGAAAATAGTTAATAATTTTTGAACTTTGGGCCAATAATTCCTGAGTACAATACTGCTGTTCTCAGTTATACTAAGTGAAAGTTAAAACACTGATGGGGAGCTCAGCATGGTATAGCTTCTGTAAAAAATCACTGTCTTTAGAAAGTTGAAAGTTTCCTCAGTATCTGTCCTTCACATATGTAGTCTATTCTCATTCATTCAGATATTCCTTAGAATTTCCTTGGTGATATTATTATTTTCTTACATACTTTGGAACCTATAGTTCTTTAGAAGAAGACTAAGGATTTGTATGTGAAACTGTTAAATCCTCTAAGAAACCATGTAATTAAGAATGAAATTGAGTCTGAGGAATGGAAACGCAGAAAGAGGATGAGCTAAAGAGTCTGGCGGGATGTTTCACTGAAGAGATGGACTTGGACCTGAGTCCCACAGGAAAGGCAAAAGGATGGGGAGACCACAGGGAGAGCCTCAGCATGGCCCTTGGCAGAGGTATCCTTGACTTTGTGGCAGTACAGCTGTTCATCATGAGGGGTTGCTATGGGCATGAGCTTGCAGCAACCTTGCATACCAATGCCAGCAATATCTCCCAACTGACTTGGTATTCAAACCCCATACAGACCCCAGACCCTGCCTAGCATACAGGGTCTCACTAGGCAGCTCAGACTTGTAGTGATCTTCCTGTTTTCAGCCTCCCTAGCACTGGGATTACAGGCGTGTGCCACCACACCCAGACTCGGTAGCTGGCTTAGCAAGCCTGTGGGTGGAGCCAGGATAGCATGTGGTGCTGGGGATAAAACCTCAGTCCCTCCACTTTCCTAAGCAGGTGCTTAGTCCTCTGAGCTATCTCACCAGCCCAGACCCTAAATTCTTGTCTTGCTCTTGGCTTTATCAGACTGCTGGGATAGACAGCCTTGGTTTTGGCCTTCTCAGACAGACTGAGTGAAGAGGTGAAATATCTATTGACAGGTTACATATTTTGAAATAATATGTTGTTTCAAGTACTTTCCAGCAGCAGGTTCGAGTTTTCTCTTGAAATTACTTGTATGTCTGAGTTTTTCATTTATCCAAGAAAAATGTTATCGTACATTAAAAAAAAATACTGTTACGTGGCCAGATCACATGTCATTATAAAGATGGGGAAGGCACTCTATGTGTATGTCACTTCAACTCCCCATGATGGATGTATTCATTGCATATCCCAAGTACTCACTAGTGAAAAATGAAAGGAAAGCCTGGGTTGTGTGTGGAGATCAGACACCAACACAATATAGTATTCAAATTGGTGTGTGCATCCATAGAGTGATCTGCTTTTGCCTTATACTCATACAACAAAAATTCTTTTAATTAGTCTTAGAAACCTGTAATCTCCATGTATCTTTATGTATTATACATAATTTCAATATTATGCTAATTTACACTCATTTACCAACATTTAGAGAATATCAAATGTTTATTTAAAAGTATGTGTTCTATGGTTGAAATCATGCTATGCATACAATGAATTTTCCTGTATTTTTTATTTAAAACTATTAAGATGTTTAATGCACATATTAGAAACTTTTTATGAACATATTCATGATGCATCAATAATCAACTTTTAATATGAGTAACTGAGGCAATAGTAATATTTTTTATTTATTAGTTCTGTGAAACTCATGTTAAACTTCATGAAAGCACTTCATTAATTTTCTTAAATTTTCATAATGGTTCTTAATCTTTTACATGCCTATATCTCCCTGAAAGTCTAAGGTAATCAATCAGTGAATCTCTCCTAAGAAAATGGCATATTTACACATGCACAATTTTTGTTTTCATTGTCTAAGTGTTCCTAGATCTCCTAAAGACTTTCTATGAATCTTTTAAGGAAATATAACTCATAAATTATGAATTCATATTTCTTAGCATAGATTTTCTTTCAAAGATGGCAAATGTCAAGGGAAGAATTAACTGTGGTGTTAAAACATTTGTTACTTGGTCTCAGTGGAACTTAATGATCTGAGTGCGCTGTACCATGGTATGCTGTTGCCACCTGTTCAGCAACTGGAGGCCATCTTTAAAATTTGCTTATTCCAGTCTATTGCACCAGGACCTTTTGTTGAAGGAATTGCTATGTGGGTTGGAGGCAGATGGCCATCATCTAGGTTATTAACTGTACAGACCACATTTTCAGGGCCCGGTACCACATCACTTCTGTGGATACCCGTGGCTTAGTACACAATTGGGAAGTAGTCAATGATTTTCTGTGGTAAATTCTACTTTTTGTTCAGGTGTTTACACCTCTGTATTTGATATTCTACTCTCAAGTGAAGCTTGTTTTTTTCAGCCTAATACTAGTACTTTTCAGCCTAATACCAGCACTTTTCTGGAACATGGAATACATGTAGACACCATTTTTTTCAGTGCATGATGGATTTCTTTGCTTTTTCTTTTTCTTTTCATTCTTTTTCTTTTTGCATTTTTATTGTAGGGTCTACAAGGTCTCACTATACAGATCAGACTTGTAGTGATCCTCCTGTTTTCAGCCACCCAAGCGCTGGGATTACAGGTGCGCATCACCATTCCCAGTCTCAATTGCTGTCTCAGTGAGCCCCAGGGTCGGGGGGCCAGCACAGTGGGGCGGGGCCAGCACAGCAGGCCAGGGACTGAACCCCACCGCTGCCCTCTGCCTAATCTGCAGCTTTAATCCTCTGAGCTATGTGTCTGGCCCTAATGCATGATGAATTTCATTGCATTATTTTCTTTTTCATTTCTTTTTTCTGATACTAGGGATTGTACCCAGGCCTTGTGCATAGCAGGCAAGTACTCTAGGACTGGGATACAAGACTCAGTCACCTCACACTCTGCCATTAAAAACCAGTAGAAATACCCTGAGAAGAAATCATGTGCAAACTTAAATTCTGTGCAGCCAATTGGATACTGAATTGCAGCAGAAAACTCAGTCTATCTAAAAGTGAGTTCATCTTTCTCATATCTGTATTACCCCAACCCACTCATTCCCAAGGCAGAACTACTCAGTCACCTTGAACATCACCATCTTACTAGCCAATAAAGAGCCATGGTGTCTAATTTTTAAACTTTCTTATTGTTAAAAGGCAATAATTTATGATTTTTTACTTCTTGTTTTCTTTCTATTTTGGTCCATATTTCTGCCAAATACCTCTCAAAAATACTTTTTGGATTGTGTTACATATGTACTCTTAATAGATTTAATGATTTCCATCTCCTAGAGGGCGAGGTCCTCTCAGTTGGAGAAGTACTCAGCTAACATATCTTAAACAATATTCTCCCTTTTACCAAAGTACAGATATGATTTAGATGTGGTGTCTCAAGAGATTCACAAAATAGAAAACCAAGATCCCCACAGGGGCATAACATTGGCTTACAACAATCCATCCCATTCTTTTCCACTGTCATTTCGTATGCTTTAGCATGCTAGTAGCCTGCTGTGCATCTCAGTTGCTAGGTCCAAGGGGCACAGGAACTTTATCCACTTGATATGATAAATGTATGTGTGAATAAGTGTCAAACTGGGATTTTATGCACATAATGATTCATCTAACAGGTTTTATATATATTTACCTGAGCATCAAAGGTGGTAAAACATACCACCACTCTTCTGGTTCATAAACATGTATTTTACTATAAATGGAATGTGGCTGTGACTCAGAGTAGCTGTATCTGAGGAAAGCAAAAAGCCATCTGTGGATTCAGCCATGGGGCAGATGAATGGCAAGTATGTGCAGGCGCTCCAATGCAGTATCAGGTGAATTTTACCGATGAAATGCTCATTTATGCACAATTAGGATTTTTTTAAAATAAGTTTTCTTTTGACTTTTCTGGTAGAAGAAGCCCAGTTCAGTACAATTGCACATGAAACATTAGATTTATTTGTTTTGGAGGAGGTCAAAAGTGAATCATCAGGTCATTCATGAATGGATGATAAAGATGATAATGACTTTGACCCTGGTCATATAAGCTAAAGTTCCTGTGACAGTGAAATGGAGCAAGAATTGACTGCTACAGAGGAGAAAATGCAGCCCTCCTTGATTCAGAGGACAAAGAAAATAGCAATGTGAATGCATATTTTACTAGCAAGTGTGGAACAGAATGGTCATGCAACCAAATGGAATGACTGGATATTAGAACAAGATCTGAAAAAATAGTGAAGATTTTTGGCGGGGGGGGGGAATTTATTAGTACTTATCAGTGTTGGAAGTTATTTGAAAGAGACAAAATGCTACAAGATATTATGTAATATACAAATGCTGAAATAGAAGTAAAATGTTCTGTGTACACCAATAGCCATACTCAAAAATATATTTAGTATGACACATCACTAGCTATCCTGAAAACATTCTCCTGGCAATTGCAGTGGTGTAAAAATTATGGAAATTCTGTGAATGTGGGCATGAAATTTGTAGAATAACAATGACACTGGAGATATGGTTTCCTTCAAAATTGCCCTGGGGTTGATGATAAATTTGCCCATGAAGAAAGAAAAAGAAATGATAATCTAGCTGCTCTTCACTTACTGTTTTTAGACATGTATGGGTAATTGTCAAACAATTTGAACATTATCTACTTGCATGACATCTGATGAGCATCTTGCAGCATTTCATTGTTGCTGTTGTTTCAGGCAATATATTTTCAAAAAGCCATCAAAATATAGCATAAAGATATGTGCCCTTATAGATGTAAGGACTTATGCTATCAATTCAAAATTTTATCCTGGCATTCATATATCAGGTCTTTGTATAGTGATAAACCAAATGACATGGTGAGTGGTCTTATTATTCCCATCTCCCAAATGTGACATCAAACAATTGGTTTACCAATTGATGTTACATTTGCTAACAGAGCACAATTTGGCTAGTGTTTGAACTATACATAGGAACAAAGCAGAAATTCCAAATGAAATGTCACAATATCAAAACAGAGAATTGTAGAGTACAATCTTTGGATTTCAGCAAGAAAACGCACTGACATTAATATGACAAAGAAAAAAAACTGGCCCTGGTGATGTCATTAGTGCATCATTATGGAAATATTAATAGGGAACTCTTGACAAAGCAGAAGCCTAAGGTGGTAACTGTCTGTAACAAAATAAAAAGCAATAGATAATATTAGTGAGTGATGCAGCAACGGTGATGTCAATCAAAACACAAAGGATTGACCAAGGATTGTGTTTTACTGAATCCTAAACATGTGTGGCATACACAATTTGATAGTTTACAAAGAAATTAAGCAGTGCCAAATATCATAGAAAAATTATTTAGAGAATTGGAACTGGTATTCGTAACAAATCATGTAGAGCA
Organism: Ctenomys sociabilis; assembly: GCA_004027165.1. Taxonomy (NCBI): domain Eukaryota; kingdom Metazoa; phylum Chordata; class Mammalia; order Rodentia; family Ctenomyidae; genus Ctenomys; species Ctenomys sociabilis. The sequence continues at coordinate 99,401 of PVKA01002526.1, read as the reverse complement.
GAGAAAAACAAAATGTTTCTGCCCAGGGATCTACACAAAAAGTTGTGGAGCACACTGGGGAGCAGACAGACACCATCCCAGAGTCCTAATGCAACAGGAAGACCAAAAAGATGTTAACTGTCCCACATAAGAAAGGACAGGAAAACAAACCTACATGTTGTCACTAGAAGAAGTACTTACAGGGCCTTCTTACAATTTCCATGCCTTATTGCATGGAAATAAGGACCATGCAATTCTTGCCTATGAAGGCTGCTTTGGTTGTGACAGTTTAAGCCAGGATTGGTTCTCCAGTGGACTTTTGTTTTTATTTACATTGTAGTTTACATAGGATTTTATTTTTGATGTTATCTTTTAGGTTTTGTAAACAAATAAACAGCTAATGTGAAAATGTTCATGCCCATTCCAAGCACTCATTATATATTTGATACTTTATTTTATTGACATTTATTTTCCTGTTAATTGCACATTGTATAATATAATAGGAAACTCCTAACAAACCAGGAAAACAAGAGAGGTTACAAGAATGGTCTGACATACAGGAAAGGAAGATTAAACACGTGTGCTGTCCGTGTAAGTGAGAGGCATGCATCAAAGCTCTGCATTGGGTCTGACAACTGAAGCAGAAATTAACCTGGCTGTAGAATTCTACTGGTATTTTCATTGTAGGTCATACAGAAATTTACTTCTGATTTTATCTTTTAGGTTCTGCAAGCAATTGCCCAGATCATGTAAAAATGTTGATGTTTACTCTAATGAATAATCCATGTTAAAAATTTATTACCTTATTTCATTGACATTTTATGTTCCCATTAACTACTGTTGTACAATAGAATCAGAACCTCCTGAGCAAACAGCAAGGCAAAAAAAATATGTCCCATAAAAAGTCCAGGAAAACAAAACACCCATGCTGTCCATGTAAGTGATACGTATGTATGGAACATACTTTCATCACATGTGAAGACTGTCTCAAGTGCGATACTTGAAGTAATGATGGTTTTTGTCATAGAATTTCATTGATATTTTTATTGTTGTTCATATAAGAATTTATTGCTGCCATTATATTTAGACTTTGTATACCAAAAAAAGCAGTTAATGTGGAAAACTTTGAGGCTTTTAAAATAAACATTCAATAAATATTAAAATTTCAATATTGTTTGATTTTTTATGGCTAAGTGTTCATTGCTTAATAAGTCTCATAAAATTAAAATGAAAAACTCATCAATAGAAATATTATGAAGAATAAATGTCCACAATAATGTACCTTTATGAGAAAATCAGAATAGAAGGTGCTGTAAGTCTTGAGAGATATATAAAGTTCTACTGAATTTGAGAAAAGAGAGTGTTGGTAATTCCTTCTGACTGAAGTCTTGTTGAAAGATATGGCTTTAAAGCTAGATCTCAAAAAATCAGAATTTAATCAATGGGAGAAATACAATAGCAGGTTTTGAAAGTGGAGAGGCTCATGTTCACACAGACTAACACTGAGCCAAAGCATATATTTAAGAACTTGACATTGTTTAGCAGTCATGTGGCTTGTGAGTACCTGGATCTACAATTTTTCTGAGCTCATTCTTAGCTTGTCACATTTTTCCTCAATGAAGAACAGCCAGGCCTTGCTAGCCAATGGAAATGACTTCTATTTTCAAGCTTTCCTCATTCTATTATCTTACTATTTCAGCGTCTTCCAATGACAGTTACGTACTACTTGAAAATGACCCTCAGCTGAGTGGCGAAACTGCTGCTTAAATCTTTCAACTATGGTACCTATCACCCCAGCTCTCTGAAGGAGCTGCAAGTGCCTCACAATCTTTGGATGCCTGCAAAATCCCTTGTTTTGCATGAGTGCAGTAAACGTTAGGTTGAACCATAAGAAATTGTAGTTCAAATGGAACCAAATGATTTAAGATCAGCAATTTCAAGTGGCTCAACATAATAGTCAAGTTTGATTTTTAGAAAATGTCTAAACCTATGAAACTTCCTGAAATGTAACTTTTTATTCTAGGACCTAATGTGCACTTATTTAGCATCCTTCACAAAGAAAATTTCCAGTGATATTTAACAGAGCTTGATCATAATTATGTCTGTAATATAAATTGTAAAAAGGCATCTTAATCTGGGTACATGAAAAAAAAAGTATTAACTATTGTTAAAAATAAGGAAAGTAACCTGTTATTTTAGAAAAGGCAATGTCTTAGAATTATTTTGTATATTTTGCCAATACTATTTTTTCAAGGCACAATGAAAAGCAGATAGTCATAGATGCTTGAATGTCATTGTAGAATCAAGTACCTGAACTAGAATTTTGGTTCTAGGCAAGACACATAATTCTTTTCTTTTAGTTTTTTAGAAAATAAAAACAATGGTGACAACAGTCTTCTCTCAGATTGGTGAGGATCAAATAAGATACTGCATGTGAAAACCTGAAGAAGACGCCTAATGCATAAATGCCATTTGCATTTGCTTGCATTTTTGTTAGGAAGCGGTGGTCTTATGGAAAATGCTAATGATAAGTACTCATAATCAGTAAACCTACAGCAAATGTGCATTTAAAATTCACATTCAATGCATTTGGATCACCTAATACATAGCTCGGGCTGTGTCTCAACGCCCTTGCCTTTTCATTCCACTGCTTCTTTGTTCTAGCCTGCTCAAGTCTTCTGCTTTTTGCTTGAACATGGGACATAGCCCTCAGTACCCTCTAACTGTTCCTCATTCTTTACCACAGAATTTATTACAGTTGTAATGAAAACATCATCATGAAGTTTAGTGTTAAAATCTTCTCTTTGCTAGATTTAAAATTTCAATGAAGAGATCATTTTGTTTTAGACACAGCTGCCACCACCGGGCCAGGCCTAATTCCGGGCGTACTGTCCTATAATGTTTAATGAATATTTGTAGAGCCTGTAACTGACTTACTGCTAGGTTCAATATGAATTTCTAGGTAGAGAACTGGAATAATGTGCCTGCAATCAAGGGGATGGAGTATGAATTTGCAAATTTATTTCAAGGTAATTTTCTGGCTATAAACTTCATTTACAAGGGATATATGGCTTATTATTTATGCATTTGGTACAAAAGAGAATCCTACCTTAGCCAAACCAGTTACATGAGCTCTGTATTTGGGATTGTCAGAGTAGAAGATTTGACAGTGATATTAATTAGAATCCAGATAACTAGCGAAAGGGAGGTGCTGCTCAGAGCACAAAAGCCAAGTTCAGTTAACTCAAATGAGGAAAGCACAGCTTTAATGGTTGTACTGAGTTCACTGTTAAATTTCCTTGTTAATGTAGGCATGACACAATTGATATAGTGACTTTATTTTCCCCCTCAATCTTGCCTCTCTTCCTTTCCATTATTCCTTTAAATACATGGATCTCTAATAGTTTCTCTCTCTTTTCTTCTATGTGCAAGTGAAATTGATTTGCTGATCTATCTTTTGATATATCTACTAACATGGAAATCTACTTCTATCTATATGTGTATCTATGCAGTATTTAGATGCATTCATGTATGTCCTCATATATATGTATCATGTATGTATGTATGTATGTATTTATTTATTTTTCCAATGTTGTTTCTCTCTCTCTCTCTCTCTCTCTCTCTCTCTCTCTCTCTCTCTCTCTTCTCTCTCTCGGTGCTGCTTTGCAGTACTTGCTACAGGAAGAGCCGATACTTTGCAAGTAGCCAGATCTGTTTACATTAGTCCAGATCTCTCATCTTAATTTCTCTAAAAAATAGTAGACTCTGTTGATCCCTGGGTTCTGGACTGAAAATGAGCATTTCCTCAAATTGTTAGGGTAATCTCTCCTGGGGCACCTAAGCCACGTTAGGGAAATTCAAGACAACATTTTTGTTGCTGTTGCTGTTAAATTTTAGATGACTTTGCTTAGAAGCTGAAGTCTCCCTTGACTTTTGTATGCAGAGCTGTTAAAGAATTTAAAGGGCAGTAAAATGTGCTTGCAGGCCCTAATATACTGAGTCAATTATTCTCAAGGCTGAAATAGGTAGGCACGTTAAGTGCACGGATTAATTTCTCTTTCAGCATAGATAATTTTTCTTAAGAGATTTTCATTCTGTCATTAGCTTTCCTTTGAGTACACCCACCATAGGATGAGACTGAGAAAATAGAGTAAATCCCATGCATGTTATTCTAAGGCTTTATTGCAGAAATTTTATGAAGAAGAATTTGTGATACAATTTTATTTACTCAATTTTTACATCAATTTTCTAGACCACAGCTTAATTTGACTCTCTAACAAAAGTGATTAAATGGGGCTGGGGAGATAGCTCAACGGTCTAAGCACCTGCTTGGCAAGCTCAAGCACCTGGATTCGATCCCCAGTATGCATGGGCTGTTCAGTCACTGAAACTGGGCATGGTGATGCATGTTTGTAATTTCAGTGCTGGGGAGGCTGAGACACGAGGATCATTACGAGTTTGAGCTGCATAGAGAGACCCTGTACAAGATATAAATAAAGAACTTAAAAAAATAAAAAAGAGAAGTGATTAAATAATCAAGTTTTGTACTTTTCCTTTTTCTTTTTTTTTTCTGTATTTTAGGGAAGGGTCTGCAGGGTGTTCAGAGTCTCACTACTAGCTCGGATTCTTAGTGATCCACCTGTTTACAGCCTCCTAAGAGCTGGGATTATAGATGTGCACCACCACACCCAGCTTCAATCACTGTTGCAGTGCTCCTCAGGGACAGGACTGGCACTGCAGGCCTGGGGATCAAACCCTGGTCCCTGCACCTGCTTGCAGGAACTTTAATCAACTGAGCTATTTGGCCAGACCTAGTTTGGTACTTTTCTTGAAAAAAAAAGTAAATGTTGAGATTTTCTTTGTTGGTTTAACTTCGTGTGCCTATATGTATTTCTATGTGAAATTGCAAAAATGAGAGGCACGCAAAGCAAGCAGCAAGGCAAGGTCATGTGTTGCATAAGGGACTGGGCCTCTTTTCTTCATCTTGCTGCATATGATGGTGGGGCCAAGATCTTCCTGGCAGTGGGACACAGTCCCAGAATAGCGAGTCTTTGATTACTGTTGTTTCTTTGAAGACAAGAAAAGAACGCTTCAACTTCTTAGAAGCAGAGCTGTCCAAAGAATATTATCAGGCAATGGAACAATTATTGGAGAATGCAGATGAATGCAAATTTTGATGTGGAAATATATTCAGAATATATGTTTGAACGGAAAAACATAGTGTGTAAATTATTTTTCATTTTTAATTGATATATATTTATAATCAACAGTGACTACATTCATGTGGGGAGTTGGTATATAGGACTTCTTAATTTTTTTTTTTTATCTTGCCCTTACCCTTACTCTTCCATCCCTTTATCTCTCACTCCTACCTTTCCCTTTTGCAAAAAATAAAAAAAGATTTCCCTGTTTCATATTATATATCTTTTATTTGCTTTTAAATTTATTTGCATTTTTTAGTTTTTTATGTAAGAAAAATGTGATTTTTAGGCTTCTTTTAGTTGTGATTCCATTTGTAGATTTTTGATGTTGTTTCTCATGCAGCTGGGGTTCTGTTCAGAAAATCCTTGCCAGGCAGAAGAATTTCTTCCATTTCACATTATGGTTCTAAGAAAGACCCACTTTCTTACAAATGACGTAAGTATATCCCTCTGCTAGCAGAGTAGTACCCCATTAGGTATAAATGCCATCTTTTCTTTATCCATTTATCTGTTGATGGCCATATAGATCACTTCCAAGACTTAGCTATCAGCTGTGCTTCTGTGAACATGGGATGCGTATATCAACTGTAGTACCAGGCCTTTAAGTCTTCTGGGAAGATTCCTAGAATGGAAATAACTATTCAAAATGGAATTTTCCTTCTTAGATTCCTGCAGAATCTTCACATTGATTTCCATAGTGGTGGGACAGGTTTATATTCCTGGCAACAATGCAGAACGATTTCTTCTTCTCTGAAGCCTCACTAGCATTTGTTAATATTTGATTTCTTGATGATAGCCATTCTTTATGGAGTAATATGAAAGCTCAGTGTTGTTTTAATTTGCATTTCCCTAATGCTTGTTGTGTTAAGCCATCTTTCACATACTCCTTAGCCAATTGTACTGTTTCTTTTTAGAGGTGTCTACTATTTATTTTAGTTGCCAATTTTTTGATGGAGCTTTTTATTTTTGGTGGACTTTTTTGTTTAGCTCCTAATTTATTCTAAATGTTATTTTTATGTCTGGGAAACAGCCAGATATTTTTTTTTCTCATTGTATAGGTTTTCTCTTTACCCTTTGGTTGTTTCTTTGCTGTACCAAAGAGTAACCAGACAACCTATTTAATGAGAAAACACTTTTAGTTGTGATTCCATTTCTCGATTTTTAATGCTGTTTCTTGTGCTGCTGGCATTCTGTTCAGAAAGTCATTGCCAGTGCCTATAGCTTAAAGAGTTTTACCTAAGTGATTTTCCAAGCTAAGCATTTCTGCTGTACTATTTAGATCTTTAACTTATCTTGAATTCAATTTAGTACGTGGTGAGTGACATGGGTCTAGATTTGATCTGCATATGGACAGCCAGTTTTCCTAGTGCCATTCATCAACGTATAAATTATGATCTTATTTTTCAAAGAGATAAAAAGTTATTGATGTGTGTGTCCTTATGTGTCTGGGTGTACCCCACTTTCCTTTGCTGTGGCCAAAATACAAAAGGTAAACAACTTCAAGGAGATAAGTTTATGTTAGCTCATGATTTCAGGGTTTAAAGGTTGAATCCACGGCTTTGGGCCTGGGGTGAGGCAGAGCATCACGGGGGGGCCTGGTGGAGCAAAGCTGCTCACCTCATGGCACGCAGCAAGCAGAGATGCAGGCAGGGGCCTGAGGAGAGGAGGCCAGCAGCAAAACGCAGCCTGCAGAGGCACACACTGCAACCCACTTCTCTCGCTGCCCAGGGCTCTCATGATCACTTCCCACCTCCAAGAAGTGCTGGATTGGGGAACTGAGCCCTCAGCACATGAGTTTCTGGGGGTGCTTCATGCTAAAAACATGAAATTGAGTCTTTGCAGCTCATTGTGAATACGTATTTTGATGCTAATAATAGCTGTTGCTGAAGATAGCATGGTTATTACTGAAGAGAGCATTTTATTTTACAATGTTGTTTTTGCAAAAAAAAGCAAAAATTATAGTAAAAGTAGATAATAATGCATATAACCTTTCCTGGGTACTTACTTTGTTTCTGACATTGTTGGAGCCTTCTCTATATTAGTTCAATTCTCACTTTATTTATTATTATACATATTTTAATAAGAAGCTATGAATATTGAATTAACACAGCAAAGAACATTGATGTTTCAGATAAGTACCTTTTCTTTATTATATTTTGCTAACCATGATAATACAAATATAGACACCAAGTATTTGAGAAATAGACAGCAAACAGTTGTTTCTATGAAGATTCAAAATTGTCTTTTTCTGTATTCTTGCACTTTAAGACAACTCTTCATAGATTCAATTTATAGATGCAAAATCCCATGCTTCTTGGTTAAATTAAGACATGATATTTAGGGTCCTGTCCCCTTTGACCATCTGTGGATCTTCCCACATGAACTCCTTCCATAGAGCTTTCCTGCAGATAATTTCCTGCTATCAAATAACAGATAAGATTCTGCTATCTGGTTTCATTTGACCAAGAGGAGTTAGAATGTAGAAGCCATTCATTATTTGGACAGTCAGCAGCTTTTGTGTTCTGTAGTCTCAATTCAGTGCTTTTTGAGGCTGCTGACAAACCTTACCTGGCTTATTTTCTGTCCATGTGGAGGGAAACAGTATTCCTATGCAATCTAAAATTTTGAAGCTTGAATCTAATTTTTCTCCTCATACAGATCATTGGGCTACTGTTTCTTATTCTTTTTAATTTAATTAATTAATTAATTTTCTGTATTTAGGACAGTGTCTACAGGCTCTCACTACATAGATCAGACTCCTGGTGATTTATTTACTTATTTTATATATTTAAGACAGGGTCAACAGGGTCTGCAGGGTCTCACTATGTAGATTGGACTGGAAGTGGTTCTCCTGTTTTCAGCCTCCCAAGCACTGGGATTATAGGTGCGTGCCACCATGCCCAGTCTCAATTGCTGTCTCAGTGTGCCCCAGGGGCAGGGCTGGCACCACATGGCAGGTCAGGGATTGAACCCCGTCCACTGCGCTCTGCCTAAGCAGGCCCTTTAGTCCACTTGGCTATCTGCTTAACCCTACTCTTTCTTATTCTAAAGCATCTGGCATCACTCCTTCTGATAATCAGATAGCACCACGGAGTCAGGGGTTGAGTAAATGCTGTCTACAGAGAAAACAGCACACAGCACATTTCCCAGTGTTCTGGCTGTGACTCAGGTACATGCTGTTGTGCCACTGGAAGACCACATGCAGTGTGGAGGAAAGAATATATCTCTGCATTGGTGTAGGAGTCTGCCAACAACCACATGATAAAGAAAGAATCTAACCAGTTTCTATGGAACACTGTCATTTTCTTCAGAAAAAAATTTAATATAATTCCTGGTTTGGGAATATTGAAAAGACTCCTAAGAATTAATGTTTTCAGGTACTATGCATGGGTTAAATTACATAGCAAGTATATAATGACCAATATAATATGAACAGTATGATATAGTATTAGTTTTCTAACAGCTGACTTTCAGATATGTCAACACCTCTATCTACTGCATGAATGCTGCAATCCAAACTGTATAGATTTATTCTCATTAATCCTTCCTCAGTTGCTCTGAATGGGTCCTCTTCTGCATTCCATCTTACAGAATGAGCTATCACTTTCTATCTCTTTCCTCAACTAAAATAAAAATGTTGGAGTCACTCTTAATTGCCTTCTTCACATGGCAACTTTGATATCCAACCAATCATGGTGTTTAATTGATTTTATACCTAGATATTCTAAGAATCATTTTTTGTTTAATCAATTTTGCCTGCTTATATCCAGTAATCTGAGCAGATACTTTGAAGGGAATAATATGCAACAAAATAACCATTGTTAATTTCCTATCATCTTGTTCCGAAATTCTGTATCATTTTATTATTTTTTAATTTTCTTTGAAATAAAAACAACTGCACAAAGAAAAAAATAACAAATAATCTGTGGATGCCGTTGTAATGATTCTTTTATAGATGAGGGCAGTTTTATAATTTGAATGTGTGTTGAGGTCTGTAACACAGTTGGGAATGGCAGGGACTACTGAGGACTATTAAGTAGCCATGTGCTTAAGTGTTTTTCATATCTTCCAGTATTTTATGAGAAGTAAGAAAGTATGAATTCCCAATTTTTAAAAGCAAGCCTCTATTTCAAATTGACCCCCAGCATCACACGCCACACTGGCCTTGGCCCTGTGCTCACTGAGCCAGCAACCTAGTCCAAGAGTGGTGGCGCATGCCTGTAATCCCAGCCCTGGGCTGAAACCAGGAGGATTACTGTGAGTTCAGCTGCATAGTGAGACCCTGGACCAAATACATAAAAACTAATAAAGTATATGCCAGTATTAAGAAGTTTTAAGCATGAAATTTATCCTGTGGTTGCTGGTTTTGATCTGTGCCTATAGATCATGTTGAATACTTCCTTAAAAGGTGGCAAGGCCTATCAGGTGGCCCTCTCCCACAGTTACTCTTCCCAATCTCGGGTGCCTCTCATCCCCTTTTCCTTATAGCCAAGGAGTTCTAACAGCCCCCGGCCTGGACTGGCCCTGCAATAGCCATTTGCTTTTCCTAAATCCTATTTATAGTTTCACATTTCCCCACTAATACAAATGAATCAGTCTTACCAAGCAGATCCCAAAAGATAACTATAAGCAACTCCCCATGAAACAGAAGAAAAGATATTCACAAAATGTTTTAAACATTCAGTATAAAGCCAGCATCTACTTTCATGGTTGAGTTGATCTTCCACTATACATATGCCTCCTTAATTGCAGACATAACATACTAAAATCCATAGCCATTTCTTTCGAGTTTTTCAAAACGCAGCAATAGGGAAAATTTACAAGTTTGGCAAAAACTGCAGTAGTAATTAGTTTTATTGTTCTGTCCCATGACTACTGTAGTAAATTCAGTCTTCTTGATTCAGTAAGAGGAAGCTTTAATATAATATGCATCCTGGTAGTTGATTTACACAAAGAAACATTAGAAAGTCAAAATAGCTGTAGCTGTTTTTAAACATTTGGAAGCACTACTTTCTGAAATAAATTTTGAGATTTCAAAGTAAATGCATGTGAAAAATATGCAATCTTTGGGTTTTTTATTTCAAACATGCTGCCAGAGTAGTTAATTATAAATCAGTACTCTCCTTTGTAATACAAATACTCAAGAATCTTACTTTCTCTGAAATATAGAATAGACTATTTTATTTTGATTTTTTTCCAAGTAAAGCACAATCAAAGGATATTGATTTGGCAAGGATTTTCTTCTAAGATAGCCCCATAGGCTTTTAAAACAAAAATCTCATGAGCATACATCTCCTCATTCACACTGCTGTCGTCATGGAAACCAATCACTCGCACATTTGATGGTGTAACCTACACATCTTCCTAGCCTGAAAATTTCGTTGTTGTCATGGAAACTGCCAGTCACTAGCTTCTCTCTTCCTTGATGCTCCCATAGATATTGCCGAAATTTTACTTACGATTTTCCTAGTCTCTAAGAATCTTCGGTCTGACAATATTGGAAAGAAAACAGAGCTCTTGGTGCCTTATGCCAAAATTGTATCATTTGTTTCCATCACCAAATTCTGTGCAAAGACCACAGTATAGGGAATAATTTATTTTAATAGAACCTCAAGTGAGCTACAGAAGGAGCTGAGAACTAATACTTCAACCACTCTGACCTCTCTGCCTCCTTTGCTGTCCTGCATTGGCCAAGCCAAGTGGATATTGAAGACACAAATAGAAATGATACATACTTCAAGCTGTCAAGAAGGAAAACATAAAAGCACAGAGTCCTGAGTTCAATCCCCAGTACCACCAAAAAAAAGAAAAAAGGAATACATGACCAACCTGTGTAGACACATGAGTGTGTATGTATGTGAATCAGTATGGCTAATAACGGGGTACAAATATTAGCATAAAACAGAAAAATAATTCACTTTATGCTCTATCAAAGAGCAATATTTTGTTGTTAATGAGGGACATTGATTAAAGACTTTCTTAATCAGTTCTACATATTAATTGATACGCATTCAGTATGCACTTACAGTGTATGATACAGAACTATGCTTATATCAAGTAAGCTAAATAATATAGTCTTGTATAAAGATCAGTAACAGAGTTGTGAAAAGATTTATTAAAATAATAATAAACATTTAATTTTATTCACCACCTTCAGACAAGATATCATATAAAGCATCTTAGTGAATGGTTAATGAATGTTATTTCATTTCCAAGTAAGGGTGAAGAAAGGAGTTAACAACTGAAAATAATTTTATGGATATTAAGAACAATATGTAATAAAAATATGAAGGGGTGAGATAGCTCAGCAGTCTAAGTGCCTGCTTGGGGAGCACAAGAAATCGGGTTCGATTCCTGGCACCCCATGCCATGCCTCAATGAGCGCAGTGGTGCATACCTGTAATCCCAGTGCTGGGGAGGCTGTAAACAGGAGGATTACAAGTCTAAGCTACGTAGTGGGACTCTGTATCAAATATATTTTAAAAAATCTTCAAATAAAAATATTAAACTTTATTAGCTATTTATTTTTATAAAGTTTTCCAAATTAAAAAATCAGAATGCCATCAATTGAAGGTATATCTATAGAGTGCAAGAGTTTTCATTCTCATATAAACATATGTGTACGCATTTACATTTGTTTAATTTTCCCTTATAGTTTAAATTCAATGGTAAATATTACTATATTGTACCTAAAAGTCTTAAATTAAAATTTGGCTTCTTAGCCCCAGCCCAGAGGTGTTCTTGCTCATGTTTTACTAAGAATACTGCTAGAAAATTAATGTTTTCATTTCAGTAAATTTTTAGCAACATAAACGTCTTTTATGAGCATCTTTTATGTATGTTGTAAAAGTTTATAATAATTTGCAACTGAAACACATGATACATTTTAATCCATTAAAGATTAGTGGGAATGTATCAACCAGAATAGCAAGTAATTTTTGTTCAATGAAGCAGAGTATCTGTCACCTTGCAGTATTACCAATGCTGTTGTAAACTGAAAGTGGTATTAGAATATCTGGTCAAACAATTTTTATCTGTTTGTATATCCTACTATAGATTATGCACAACTAACATCTAAATAAAATTACACTTTTAACCCTAAAAAAATTTGGCTTTACTATTTTCCAATAATATGATTCTGATTTTAGCATGTCAATGCCTTCTTTTTCTTATCTATGGAATGTGAATTTAGAATGAAATGAATGAGAAGACTTTTCCATGTAATTAGGAGAGAGTAAGATACATGAGTGAAGTGGAACCCATCATTTTATTTATTAACAATAAATATTTTTAAGGGCCAGCCAAATAGCTTAGTGGATTAAAGCACCTGCACGCAGGGCCAGGGGCCAAGGGTTAGATCCCTAGGCCTGCCATGCCAGCCTCACTCCAGGGCGAGCTGAGACAGCAACTGAGACTGGCCGGGGTGCCGCACGCCTGCAATCCCAGCTGTTGGGAGGCTGAATACAGGTGGATCACTGTGAGTCTGATCTAGTAGTGAAACCCTGAACACCTTGTAGACCCCCTCCCTAAAATAAAAAAAAAAAAAAAATAAGTGTTTTTAAAAGGACGAATATACAAGTGAATGATGAAAAATATAAGTAAAATTTTATTGTACGGGTGAAGAAACTGGGGCTTTAAGAAACTGAATCACTTGCATAAGCATGTACAGAGAATGCCAGGCAGGCAATTGTCAATAATGTCTAATACTTCAGCTGTGTTCTTAAGCTATACTGCAATTTGAAGTACTTCCTTCTCTCCTTCATTCATTCCTTGGACCTTGGCATGGTATCACAGCATAGTGTAGCTATTATTTTCATTCTCTGAGCCTATCAATACTGTGAGGCACAGCCAAAAAGGAGGTGTCTAAAAATGGAGCAGCCACTCAGTAGCTACCGAATCCGGGTCCTTCTCTAGGTGCTGGGGGCAAAGAAGAAGAATGAAAGACCAGGAGAGAAAATATATAATAATTTCTTTTATCAAAACAAATCTTTCCTCTATGCTCTCAGTGATACAGTGATTTATGAACTGTTAAACAGACATAGCCACACTCAAATATTAATTTGCTTGTCTCTGGTCTTCAACTTCCTTACCTGTAAGGAAGTGAGGTTCACAGCAACAGACGCTTTCATGCTGCCAAATACAGATATTTTGTTTGTGGTTTCTAGCAATACAAATATTCTTGTGCTGAGTTGTGATGCAGACTTTGAGCTTGCAAATTGCTTAGAGTTCCATCCACTCACTATTTAAAAGTAGTAAGCAACATGCTAAGTGTTATCCAATCATTAAAATGGCCACATTCTGAACTGACCATACTTTTGAAGCTCATTTGCCTTAACTCTTTGGTCCACAGGCTGTGCCAGCTGCTTGCTCCTACCTTCTACCTCTACACTTTTGACTATATTGATATTCACCCTATATCATCTCTTGTTCTCTCAGTCTGTCACTAGTTTTTGTTTGTTTCTTTATCTACTTATTTATATTTTATGGATCTGAGAAACCCAGGGTTTTAGCCATGTAGGGCGTGTGCTCCACTACCAAAACTCACCCCTTGCTCAGATGCATGTTACTAGCTTTTAAAATTTAATTCCAATTTTGTTTTTCCAAAAAGTCTTCCATAGCCTCCAGCAGCTGTTACTGTCTGAGTGTCCTAAGTGCTGCCATGTACTATGATGCTTTGTTGCAAGCTGCTCCATGACTTGGTCTCATTGCATATGTGTGGAGCTTAGGACAGTGCTATGGTTTTGCATTTTCTAAGCAGCGATATGGTTGTTCCTTATTTTAGTCCAGACATTAACTGTTCTTTGTTCATCTCAGTGTATCTGTATTTAATATCTTCACAGTGCTTTCCAGAGCAGTTTTGGCTCTCCATTCTTTCATCCTACTTTCCTGTCATCTGTGGCCAAGCTGTAAAACTTCTTCTCTAGAAATATTTAAGCATTTCTGTACAAAAATGCTACATGCCTCAGAGATCATCTTGGCCAAAGGTCAGGAGACTGTTTTCTCCTTGTCAGAAAACAGTTACTAAATAGTTTTTATTTATGATGTGGTGAATGAAAAATTTAGAAACCCAAGGTACAAAGCTCAAGTAACATGAACTTCTGTAATAAAGTCATTCTTATTTGCTATGTAACTTAATATTAAACAATAATCAGGTATTGAGCATACTGTTTCTTTATCTTTCTGCTGAGGAAATTTCTTTCCCTGGGATCATCTGGTTACGTTAGAATGAGTGGATCTTCCCTTGCGGAGCTTAGTGAGTCAGTGCTTTTCCAGGATCAAGATGAAATGATTTCCTCCTTAGTCAATGCAATGATTGGCAAGAATGAAATCAAGCTTAAACTTTTCCATCTCCTGAGATGGTGCTTCAGAAAGAGGATTACCTCTGCTTCTAACTGATGGTATGACAAATTTTTAAACACACACACACACACACACACACACACACACACACACGTATGTATGTATAATTTCTTAGAACACAGTGAAAGATTTAAAGTTTTCACAAATCATTTCATGCTTGTATCCCCTCGTCATTTTCTACATTATCTTTTGGGATTGGAATGACCCATGACTTGCTGTATCAAACTCTTAGGCTATCAGTGAATTTCTATCAACCTATCTTTTCTTTTTCTTTCTGTATTTGGGGAAGGGTCTACAGGGTGTTCAGGCTCTCACTACTAGATCAGACTCACAGTGATCCACCTGTTGACAGCCTGCCTCTCACATGCTGGGATTACATACCACACCCAGTCTCAGTTGCTGTCTCAGCCTGCCCCAGGGGTGGGGCCAGCATGTCAGGTCCAGGGATTGAACCCCTGGCCTCTGTGCTTGCTTGCAGGCACTTTAATACACGGAGCTATTTGGACAGCCCTCCTATGGGGCTTTTGCTATGTCCCATTTTCCATATGGAATTCTGTAAATAAATTATTTTGCATTATATTTAGAGTCATTGGGGCATCCAGACTAAAGTGGACATGTATTATTAAAAGTATATGTTGGAGAGGTAGGACAGATAATCATTTTTAAACCATTGTGTTTAAGTTCTCTTTTTTTAATGACATAATAGTGGTTGGTTAGAAATTATTCTGTGATTAATTAGGCCTATCTAACTTTTGTTGTTAAAATTGTAGGTACAAGAGAGGAAAAATAAATCTATTTCTTACAAAGTGAAATAGAACACATATGCCAAAAAAAGAATATTGCAGAGGGAGGGAGGGAATGGGGGAGAGCGAGAGAGAGAGAGAGAGAGGAACTTATACTCTGAACTAGTATTTTGTTTTTCAGAAAGATTTTCAAATGACTGACTCCTTAGGTTCTCTATCTAATTTGAATTAACATATAGAATCAAAGTAGATATATACAAATTATGTCATAGTTTGTCATAAAAATTTTCAACAATGTGCACACCAAGCAGTTTTTTTTTAGGTTTTTCTTTTTTTTTTTTTTGTTTTTTTTGGTACAGGGTCCCACTACGCAGCCCATATTCATAGAGCTTTCTGCCCCCCTAGTGCTGGGATTACAAGCGCGCGTCACCATGCCCAGACTCCATCACTGGCTCAGCGCACCCGAAGGCGGGGGCTGGTGCTGCATGCAGAAGCAGGGATCGAACCCTGACCGCTGCGCTTACCTAAGCAAGCGCTTAGTCCGCCAAGCTATACTGCTGGCCCTACCAAGCAGTTTTCTAATAAGTGCTAAATTGAATTCATATTCTATATTGGGTTAATACTTGAAAATCAAAAGGACTGGTGCTTTTTATTATTGAGACTGAGTGGTAGGTGCTGAATGATCTTCCAAACTAGCAACACAGAGCACATTTATATTCTGGATATATTAAAACTCCAGAAAAAATCATTTATTACTGTGCCACAATAGTGGAGAAAGGAGTTAATTGGAAGGAAGGAAAAAGAAGTCCTAAAGAGCTCTCTTCTATCCTGTACACAATGGTGTATACAAACATCCTATTAGTAGTTCCTAAAAGTGCAACAACATATTTCATATTATTTAACATAAGTGAATACACTAAAATACACAACTTTAACTGGTTAACATCTTAAAGATTTTTACTAAATATTTAAGTCTGTTCGATCAACAATGGAAACCATGATGCTTTAATATTTACTATTTTTTTGCATAAATTCTAAGTAGTGCTGCCCCTAAGGAGATAATAAGCCTTGGAATCTAACCTCTTTTCATAGACTTTAGATTTTTTTGAAGTTTAGTTAGAGCAGAAATCATACTTAAAGATTATAAAACTTCTACAGTGCTAAATGTGTGCCATTAAACCATACTCATGTGTTTAGAATATCTATAGTGAACAAAAGTTATAGACTGTGTCCTGTAGGTGATCAACACAACGACTGAGGACATGATTTAAAGTAGATGTTCACATTACAGGTAGTTTTAGTGAGAAAATCAAATGCAGCTAAATGCCAATTTGTGAGTTGTTTGAACAGTGAATATTAATGTCTATTTTCACAAACCTGATCCACAATTACCTATTGCAGAAGAATTGGTATGAATTAAAGCATTGTTCCAATTGAAGCTCCTCAGTGCTTTCTGTCCACCTGAAACCTATTTAAACAATGTAAATCCATTCTGTCATGTATGACAGATGTAATTAAGCATCTATGTCTTTATAATATAATCAATTTGTCCTTTTTTGTACCTAAAGTTGAAATGAGATTCCTTAAATATTGCACAATAAAAAAACAGAGACATGGTCTTATTTTTAGTCTAGATAGCTATGGTTATATGTTCCTTTCATGTGATATGGTATCTAAAATGGAGACAATAATTTTTTCCATTTTATAAATTTGTTCTTCAAGAATTTACATCTTCAGATTCATAATATATTGCAGTTTTAATTTTACTATTGTAAGACTTGGAAGAAAAAAGAAACAAATGTAAACTACCATTTCAGAGATGAATGTACACATATATATTGCAGGAACCAATGTGTATGATATATTTTATATGCCATATGTCATGGAATAGGGACTATATATGATTGAAGAATATATATATATATATATATATATATGTATGAATATGTTACAATGGCATCAAATATAAAAATTACATGTACTTGGATTTGATTTGAGCAAATTTAATTTTTATTTATTTTTTATTGAAGAACAAATAGCAATGAGACAGTTTCAAGACAAATTAACAGAAAAGATTCGATAATTAATACATTGCAGACTGTTTTCATAATGTTTTGGTATTGTGCAAGGTGCATACATGATATTGTACTTACAGACACTATTATAACAGATGTCTCTAATCAGTGACTTAAGAGAGTGTAGCCATATACTTATCTTATTTTTTATACCTGAGTTGTATTCTAGATTGAATAATTAATATTTTCTACCTTCTAATCTTCCTAGCGGTTGTCCATGGTACTAGAGGCCAACATAATATCTTGTCCAGCCACTATTAGTGCAAATCTTGCTTCTCATAAAATTATGTAGAAGCGCTGCATATTTATCCTAACTGTACTGTCTATTCAAACATATCTTGGTTCTTCCTTTATATCCCCCCTTTTTTTGTCTAGACCTAGCAAAGATGGGCACTTCATTGTCATCAAACCACTACAGGTATCTGAACTCGGCAATACAATCCAACACAGTCCAGCATTCCACAATAATAGTGAGTTATCTGAAGAAGTTGTTGACTATAGCCATTTACAGCTCAACTTATTATTGTGACCCCACATTATATACCTCATTTTTATACTTTTCTGCTGGATGGTTAAGACTGAGATAGAGCAAGACCTATATACCAAACAATGTGCTTTTTTTTTTTTTTTTTTTTTTTGGTCTTTTTGAGACAGGGTCTCACTATGCAGTTCAGGCTGGCCTTAAGCTCACTTTGTAGCTCAGGCTGGTCTCGAACTCACAACAATCCTCCTGCCTCAGCCTCCCGAGTGCTGGGATTACAGGCCTGCGCCACCACGCCCGGCTTAACAATGCGCTTTTGTTTCTGATGAGGTCAGTCAAGTCCCCTCAGGGTTTATTTTATAATCTCTGTAGATCCTTTGTCTGTGTCAGCTATGTGGATGAGTCATGGCCAATGCTTGACCAGTTTGTTCTCTGGGAGAGCCTGAGAGAAAGTTTTCTCTCCATGTGACTCTCCCCAGGAACACTATAGATCATCGATCGCCTTCCTCTGTGGCTCCATAATCTCCTTGATCAGAAAATTTGAGGCACAATTGAGTTTCATGATATTACAGTACAGGTTCTCCTATGGCCTGAGTCTTCGCTGACCTTGAAAGGTTAGGGCCAAAATGTTGGCTGAGCTTGCAGCTCTTCTCTTTCTCCAATTCTTGATCTGTGAACTTAGGTTGTTCACTATCCAGAAGAAAAACTGATTAGTACCCTGCAGCATATGCCATTCAGTTTGCCTTAACTATCTGACTCAATTGTTTTTAGTTCTTGTTGTACATTTCTATTTGTATTTCTTTTTTTAACTTCTTATACTAGGGAAACTATATGATATTTGCACATGTGTGTCTGGTTTATTTCACTTATGTGTATATATTCAAGTGGCATCTGCTTCAATATAAATACTTCAAGTTTATCATTCTTTGTAACTCCATTATATAGAAATGCCACATCTTTTTCAACCATTCCTCATGTGATGGATATCTTGGTTGTTTCTAAGATCTTGCTATCACAAATTGTGCTGCTATAAACATAGGTACACATATATCACTATGATATAATGATTTCAGTTCCTCTGGGAAAAATTCCAGTAGGGGGGATAGCCGCCTTGAATGGGATTTCCAGTCCTACTCTTTTGAAGAGTCTCCACACTGACCTCCACAATGGTTGTACCAGTCTACATTCCCACCAGCAGTGGAGAAGTGTTCCCTTTTCCCCACAACCTCTCCAACATTTGTTGTTGGTTGATTTCCTTATGATAGCCATTCTTTCTGGAGTGAGATGGTATCTCAGTGTTTTTTAATTTGCATTTCACAAATGGCTAGCAATGTGGAGCATTTTTCATATATTTATTAGCTTCTTTAATTTCATCCTCTGAGAAGTGCTCCTTTCTGGATTGGGTCTTTAAATTTAAGGGCCCTAATATATCTTAGTTCTTTATATATTCTGACAGCAGACCTTTGTCTGATTGCTTATTAGTTAGGATGTTTTCAAGATTTTGGGGTTGTCTTCTCACTTTGTTGACAATTTCTTTTGATGTACAGAAACTCCTCAAGAAGAGTTGATCCCAATTGTTGATTCTTTCAACTGTTTCCCGTGCAAATATGTTTGTTCATGAATTCTTTTCCTATCTCTATGTCTTCAAGAGTTCCTTCCTCCCATTTTCTCTTCCAAAAGATTGAGTGTTTTTGTTTTAATGTTTAGATCTTTAATCCATTTTGACTTTAGCTTAGTGCATGGTGATAGAGCTGGTGAAATTTTGGTTTTCAGCATGTAGAAAGCCAGTTTTTCCAGTACCATTTGTTAAAGATGCTATCTTTCTTTCAAAGGGGCTTGTTTGGCCCCTTTGTCAAAGATCAGGTGGCTGTGTTTGTAGATGCCTCTGCATCTTCTAATCTATTCCATTGATCCTCAGGTCTGTTTTGTTTCCAAAACCATGTTGATTTTTATCACAGTGGCTTTGTAGTATAATTTCAAGTCAGAAGTTGTGATGCCTCTCCTACTTTCTCTTCCAGGAGATTGTTTCTGTTTTAATGTTAAGATCTTTAATCAATTTTGACTTTAGCTTAGTGCATGATGATAAAGCTGGGTCAAGTTTTAGTTTTCAACATGTGGAAAGCCAATTTTTTCAGCACCATTTGTTAAAGAGGCTATCTTTCTTCCAGTAACTGTGTTTGGCCCTTTGGTCAAAAATCAAGTGGTTGACTGTGTTTGCAGTGGCCTCTGAAACTTCTAGTCTATTCCATGAATTCCCAGGTCTACTTTGTTGCCAGTATCATGCTGATTTTATCACAGTAGCTTTATAGTATAATTTCAGGTTAGGAATTGTGATGCCTCCGCCTTGTCTTTATTGGCCAAGATTGCCTTTGCTATTGTAGGTCTTTTCTGGTTCCACATAAATTGTAGGAATGATTTTGCTAGGTCTGGGAGGTTTTTTGTTGGTAGTTTGGTAGGGATTGCATTGAATCTGTACAACAGTTTTGGGAGTATGGCCATCTTCACGATGTTGGTTCTTCCTATCCAGGAGCAGGGTATGTCTCTCCATTTTTTGATATCCTCTATGATCTCTTTTTTCAGAGTACTATAATTTTCCATGAAAAGATCTCTAACTTCTTTAATTAGATAAATTTCAAGGTATTTCGTTTTCCGCAGTGCTATTGGAAAAGGTATTGTTTCTATAGTTTCTATCTCAGTGTTTGTTATTTGTGTAGAGAAATGCTGCTGACTTTTGAGTTGACTTTGTATCCTGCTATGCTACTGAATTTGTATAACAATTCTAGTAGCTTCTTGGTGGAGTTTTTTGGTCTTCCAAGTAAAGTATCATGTCATTTGCAAATAGTGATAATTTAACTTCTTCCTTACCTATTCTTATTCCTTTTATTTCTCACTTTTTTCTAATGGCTGTTGCTAATGATTCCAAAAGTATATTGAATAGGAGGAATGATAGAGGACATCCTTGTCTTGTACCTGATCTAAGAATAAAAGATTTCAGTTTTTCTCCATTTCGGATTATATTAGCTTTTGGGTTGTCATAGATGGCTTTTGTGAAGTTAAGGTAGAGTCCATCTATTCCAATTTTCTGTAGGACTTTGAACATGAATGAATGTTGTTAATTTTTATTTAGCTGACAGAATTTACTAGGAAAAAGTTACTTAAATTATATTTGAGAACATTAACTTAGAAAGACATTATTACAATTATATTTCAATTTCTTGATGGTTTGAGTAATGGTAACGTGGAACTATCCTAAGGGATTTCCAAAGACAGCAAGATAAAGCGTCTTTGAGTAAAACTTCAAGGAGAAACTGAGTTGAGACCTCTGTATCCCAAGACACTAGTGTGATATCTGTGATTCATTAAGTGATGTATAAGAGATTATTCACTTAATTGTTTTACCCTTTGGTCAAACCATGACAATAATGGCAAAGGTCATCACTGCCTTGGAGTGACTGTTGCTACAGTGTCAGCAGATAAGGAGCACTGTAAGTGGAATGACAAGGGTAGTTCGGTTGAAAAATTTTCTAAAGTGGTTGTAGCAGCTTTGCAGGTTCTAGTTGCTCTTGTGTTTGTCACTGCACGGTATTTTCAGGCCTCATTCTAGTGCGTGTATACTTGTAGTTTTTAATGATAAGTTTCACATTTATTAAAGGTAGGGGAAAATCTACAAGGATAGAGGAAGAAAGGGCTTTGCTTAGTAAATTTGGGCCAAGGAGAAAAGGATGTAGTATAGGGGATAATAAAAATACTAACTACAGTGTAGGCTGGGTTCTTCCGGAGGGGCACGTAGCATAGAGTTGTATCTAACTGTGATTTTGTGTCACCTTGGTGAGTAATGGAGGTAAATCCCTTTGATATTTTTATGAAGTACTTATATGCCCTCTCTTTCCAAGTACCCATGTCAAATCTTTTGTTCATTTTTCTCTGGAGTTATATTTTAGTCATATGAGTTATTCATATATTTGGGATATAATCATACATATCTATAATTTGCTCCTTTATCCTTTACATTCTATAATTTTTAATGTAATTGTCTTTTTTATGAGCAGATTTTATTTATTTGCAAAAATAAAGTTTCTGTCCCAGAGAGGAACAGGAGGGGTGGCCCCAGAGCCAGTAATTTCTGGAAGCTATCTCTTCCAGGGACTTTTAGAGAGGAAAGCCATGTAGTGAGGTGGGTCTAAGGTGGTGGAGAACATGGGAACTCGCTTAGGTGGGTATGAGGTGGGACAAAACTGGTCAACCAGTGAGATTACAAGCCCCATTGCTCAGGTGCTTGTAAAATTGATTAAATCCAGTACCAAATGAGGAAGCGAGCCATGCAGCAAGTGGGCATGAATACAGAGCAGAGTCTCTTCCTCTTGGGGTTGTGCTAGTACTCTTTTGAGACTCTTTCCAGGTGATTGATACCTATTTAGAATATCAATCCTTGATGCCCATCCTTTGGGTAGTATGTGGCTACATTTGTTTAATCAACATTTGAATAGATAGGAATTGACAGGCCAGGCCGGATATCTCAGAGGATTAAAGCACCTGCTGAGGCAGACTGCAGGGGCCGGGTTCAATCCTGGCCTGCTGTGCTGGCCCTGCCCCTGGGGGCATGCTGAGACAGTGATTGAGATTGAGCATGATGACAAATGCCTGTAATCCTAGCGCTTCGGAGGCTGAAAACAGGAGGAGCACTAAGCATCCAGTTTGTGTAGTGAGACCCTACAGATCCTGTACCAAATGCATAAAAAAAAAAGAATTAACATGACAATGCTTATATAATGAGTTAATTACCATGTAGCAGTGAGAGAAATGAACAGCTAAGTGAGAGAAAACGCTTATGTACCTATTGTGCTGACTCGGAAGAAATGAGCTTAGGACACATCTTTCTTAATTTCTTTCAGATTAATTCAACAGAATTTAGAATATCACCAACACCCAATATTAGAAATTTCAGTTTAAATGCTTGGAGAAAGAGATAAATCTTGTCACAGAGAATCTACATGCATGGTTTAGCTGTCTTGCAGAAATGTCTTATTGCAGGATGATTACAGGCAAAGAAGCACCCAAATTATAATAGCGGAATTTGATGACATCACTAAGTGAATGCCCTAGTGTAACTGTTACTTCTAATCGGAAACTAACTAGGAGCAGCAAGCAGCTCAGAAGCTTCTCCAGCTTCCTCCCTGTCACCACCCACCTACAAATAGCACTACAGCTTTATTAGATTCTCTACCTTACCTGTTCAATCTTCCCAAGTTTTGATTTCTTGGAAATACACCCATTTTTCTGGTGGTCAAGTGTACTATGGCAGTTGGGTGGAGTTTTGGTTTCTTTAGCTTTGGAATCTCTCCGTTCTAGAGGTGCCAGGGCGAGCGAGGCTGGTGCCTGGTGTCAATACCCATCCCTTCCGCTCTGCTCCTCTCTCCATGCATCACCACCCGTACGCTTCCTCCCTGCTGCTGCTGCCTTGCAGTCTGCTGACCGTGGGGTGGAAGCGCACGAATTGTGAGCTAAATTCTCCTCATTTGTGGGTCTTGGGAACTGCATTCAACCACACAAAAGCTAGTACGATTGTCGAGTACTTTATAATAGCCCTTTATTTTTCTACATATGTATACAGTTTGAATTAACAAATTTAATTGTTACCTATATACTTCTATTTCATTCATTTCTCCCTACTCTTATTTTCATTGCTTTTACCTTTTATTTTCTTTGGGTATAATTTATGATTCTTTTTGGAAATACTTAATACATTTTTTATTTTAGCAATTTTACAATTCACACATTGCTTCTAAACATGATTTATTCAGCATTCCATAGTTTTACCATGTATTATACTTCATTCAGTTTTCCTGTTTTCTAATTTCTGTTGTGATTTCTTTTTGGGCGTATGTGTTATTTATATGTTCATTTAACATTTTTATTTGGTAAAATTGCCTGAATTCAAAAGTTCAATATTTATTTAATGTTGTTTATTGCAATTTATCTACTTCCTCTTTTATAGATCATAAAGATTATAATTTTAATGAACAAATATCAATAATCTTTATTATTTAATCCTAGGTTTAAGAGCAAATAGTTCAGAATAGTAAGTCCTAGTGACTTATTACATAGAATTATATCAATCCAGATATATTTATATAGCAGTGGTGTTATAAGTAATACTGCTAACATTATCCTTTTTTCTAGTACTAGGGAGTTAATCCAGGATCTTCAGATGCCTTCATGAAAGGCATCTACAGTCTGTTTATTCCTTCATGTGTGCATATATACGTGCATGCATATTTTGAGACTGAGTCTTGTTAATTGCTAAATTGTCCATCCTGGTCTCAAACTTGACACTGCCTTTCTTCAGTCTCCCTGAGTGCTGGGATTACAGCCATTCCCAGTTGTATTACCTTGTTTTGATTTATTGTTTAAAAACCGTCATAATCCGCATAGACCCAATAATTGATGAAACTCATTTTACCCTGACGCTGAATGTCATAAATATTAAGAGCTCTGCTTAGGATCTTTATCAAATAGAATTCACAGGATACCAGAAAGGAATCTTTTCAATGTTTTGAGCTTTATAAAAACTACTTAAATTTTACTAATTAAGTGAAAGTTCTGACCCCAAAGGGCAAATTTGATGAATGTTACACTGACTACTTTTGGAGTAACAATGACAGTAACTAATGAGCAGGAATTGTATTTCTACGACTTAAAGAGCAGTTTAATAATTTTCAGAAGGTAGTGGTATTAATCTGGCATTTAAGTAAAAAAAAAATCTATCTTATTAGACTAATTAAAGGGAAGCCAAAATTTTGACTCAAAACCCGGTTATCATGTACTTTCACATACAGCATGCAAAGCCCATGGTGAAGATTATCTTCACTGTTAGGATGAAAAATCACTGTTACTTTGCAATTAAGAATAAAGAAATACGGGCATTCATATTGCTATATATATTATATTTTATACTTTTCCTTGAGAAACTGCTGAATTTAGCAGTGTGCTAGGTCTATGAGATAATAAGGTATATGAGGTCGTGTTTGATGTCACAAATTGAATAAACACAAATTTTTATCTTATTTATTTATCTATTTATTTATTTTTGGTGGAACTGGGTTTTGAACTCAGGCCCTTGCACTTGCCAGGGAAGCACTTATTCCACTGAGCCGTCTCCGTGGCCCCATATCTTTAAAAAACATGATTGGTATGTATTTGTGCAATGACACCAAGCTGAATCAGGCTTTAGAATTTCACAGTACTAAAATAAATACTGGATTTATTCTTTTTCTTCAACTTCAACTTATAAGGACATGTTTTTGATACAGTTTATTGAAGAGATTTACTGATAAACTCTGCGGGTGTACTACAAGTCCAGTGGTGTATTTGAAAGGGAAATGGCAGGGACTAATTGGGAACAAGGAGAGATTCCATGAAAAGAATGAAAATCGTCAGTAAAATAAAACTCCTTGGCTGCTGCTCAGCATATAAGAGGCGCAGGTGACTTTACACCTTTCATGTTGCACTACCTCTTCCAAAATCTGTCAGGTGTGACCCACGACTGTCAACTCCTGTGGGTTGATTTTCTCCAAAAGAAATGGCTTCACTTAGGGGACAGCCTGAACTGTGATTCTTAAGCCTCTTTTAGCTTTAAATTTTTTCTCATTCTAAGATCCTAGGTATTAAGGATCTAAAAAAAAAGAATTCTGTTCTCACCATCATATTTTACTTTCTTCAAGGACTATGGATTATTAGTGAATACTACCTACGTTTAAATATGAAACTGAAAAAAAAAAGCTTAGTTATAGAAGTCCATGTTTATAAACACGGTTACATAGATCACCATTCTCCAGCTATAGTGTACTGGAGCATACCAGTGTACTGCGAGCAGACTTTAACTAAATAACTAACAAGCTAACAAATCAGCACGCATAGGTACTGAATAATTGAAATTTTTCTTTTCAACAAAAAGGGGAAACGGAAGTGGTGGCAAACAGTATATGATAGGATGAATACTGGTCAGACAGAAACTTCAGGCACTAGAACAACTCACGGCATAATGAAACTCCTAGAAAATTCTAAGTTTCATAGAATAAGTTATGGCATAATAATGATAAGTACATTCAAGCAATGCTTCTTTTGTATTTCTCTGGGTTGAATGTTGGACCATAGCCATAAACATTTCTGTCTTTGTTAGCTCAGACTCAACTTACAAACACTAGGGATTCTGTAGAGTTCCTTTTATGGCAGTTTGATCAGCCATTTGTGCAGGCAGTGTTCTCACAGCATGTGTCCATGGTGGCCTGCATGGTAAATAGGGAGGAAAATTGTGTAGACCTGGATCTTGTACTCAGGGACTCTCCTTCTGCTGGGTGTGTTGCTGTCCTCTTCCTTTGCTACCTGCTCCCCCAACCCCAAATGCACTAGTGGAACTTTCTTCTCTTTAGTCCTTGGGATCAATCTTCCTCATTATCATAGGATCCAAGTGGAAGTTTAGGCCTGAGATTCACCAGCTGCCAGTAAATCTTCTAATCATGCTACTCGTCAGTAAAAGATTTAGGGTGACCGTAGCTCTCCTGAGCTGATGGGTAAACTCTGCAGCTGTCAAACAAGTAATCAGATGATCCAATCAGCTTGTACAATTTTGCTCACAATCAAAGGAAATAGCGCCTTGGGGAGCCTGATCACATTTTACCAAAGGGGGAAAAGTTATTTTAAAGTCACTGTGTCACATCTAAAATCAGGGTTTTTCTCCTGAAAGGTTTAGTTGCAGACATGATTTCTGATATTTCTTCAGTCAAGAATCCCAGTATGTAGGACCTATGCACTCCGTGGTCTACCTGTGGAAGACATGGAGATAGTGAGTTGAAAGACAAACTGAAACAGAAGTGATCTATTAAGGCAATGGCTCCGAAGCAATATACAGCTATCCTAAGGGTGACTGAACGTGTGCCCTGGGGCTTGGCAGACACCAGCTGCATATAATCCCTAAGGGAGGTAGCTACTTCCCCGTGGAAATTTGGCCAGTAATTTAGCAACAGAAGGAAACTGCTAATTGCTCATCCCTTACTCTTGTTAGTTTACATTGCACTTTGGCCTTCACTTTCTTATTTGATTGTTTTGGTAAACTTGGAGCTAGATGAATATTTCTGCAAATAAATCTGGAGAAACTATAACTAGAGCTCAGGGTGTTTTTCTTTTCTGACAACTATTCTTTTTATGCTACACAACTTTATCTCTGATCAAAAGAAAAATGAAAAGAGAAAATACCACACAAAATGTAGTACTTACAAATGTACCTTTTACTGGCCAGTTTCAACTTGGTGAAACTCAGCACATCTTTGTTTCCTTATTATATGAAATGGATATAATAATAAAGTCTTTCTCCCTTCTCCTGGGTATCAGTGTCCTCACCTAGGCACCCGGGGCAGAGGCAGAGCCTCCAAGACAGTCACCTGTTAGTGTACTTGTGTATACACAATTTCTTTCAACGGTTCATACAGTCTTCTTAAAATGTGTTCTTAGCCTGAGGGAAAAGCACTGCTAGTATCTTTAGATTTTTCAAAGTACTGTTTTAAGAAAGAAAATTAGATTTTGAAATTGCATTGAATTTTTTCAGAATTATTTTGCATTTGTTTTCTTGTCAGAATAAGATAATTCTAAGAAAACAAAACTATAAGATTCTTTATTAATTCTATTCATCATGTAAAAGTTAATGCCTCTCTCTTCCTGACATTTCAAAAGTCAGTTAAATACATTCACTTGTCCTACAAATAGCTTCAATTTCTTTCAATTTATGAGATTGCATCTATTCAAATAGAAATCCATTTGAATATATGATGACCTTTTATAGTTGCGAATGTACAGACTCACCACTGTTAAACTATTTCTATTTGAGAATAAACTGACTGGAAGTTATTGAATTGATTTCAGGTAGAACTCTCATGTAATAGCAATAAAAAAGAAAATACTTTAAGCGTCTAAACAGAAATAAACTCTCCTTCTTGTGACCTATTGCTACATCAGACAAATTAGTAGGAGAATGCTCTCTTGGGGAGATGGTATTTTAAGACAGCAGCTGAGCATATCCTTAAGAATCAAAAGTACAGTGGTTCTACAAGGCTGAACCCTGAGCAACTGGCTATGTAGGTAACTTAGGCGGGAGATTGTATTTCCTTCCTTCCCCTCACACCACCTTGTACCCTCGTCACACTCGTGGCTGAAACCCCAGATGTCTGGGCTAAGGCCCCATGAGCTGCTCCTCGCTCTGCTGCACCCTGCCCCTCCTCGCTCCCCTCCCTGTGACACTGCCAGGGCTCTCTTGCTCCGTCTCTCATGTGTTCCACGTGAACAAATAATGCTGTCCATGGTAAGATATTTGGGGTGGAAGTGCTCTTTTACAGGTAATAACATACTTAAAACATATTACTATCTTGGCCTCAGAAGAAAAGAGATGAGCTCAAATTTGTAGTTATGACCTTATTATTGGGTTCTGTTTGCTTAGTATTTGTCACAGGAGAACTTGCCTTTACAAATTTCCTACGTTGACCCCATATGGGTCACCCTAACATCTCTTGGGACAGCACCAACCTCCTTTGTCTCAGTTCAAATGAACCTCCGGAGGGCCTTCCTAGTAGCATGGCACCCATCTCTGCCTACCCCCTCTTCTATTGCATTTTGTTTCATGTTGCTTATCATACTGATATTGTAGTCAATATTTATTTGTCTTCTCAACCTAGATCAGAGCTTCTTGGTGGCATAGTTAAATCATTGGGCACTTTGCTTGTGTTTGTGGGATAAAGTGAAGTATTAGCTCCACTGCTGTAGATAAGGAGGTGATGCTCAGAAGTGAAGCAATGAACTTAAAGTCACCTAGAGATGAAGTGATGGAACTGAATGGTAAGTAGGGTTCTATGGCTTCAAATCCTGTCCTCTTTCATTATACCCTGCTGTACCTTTTCCTACCTCCAGTGTATCAAGGAGGGATCCTAAGTAAATGAATGACTTGCAACATAGAAGCTCTTCATCTGAAAGGCATTTTTACTTCTTTATAAATCACAACCTACAAAATCCCTAAAATCATAATCTATAAAGTGCCATTTGCCCAACCATCTAGTTATGTTTTTATTTGGGGAATTTTCAGAATCTAAGCTAAAGTGGTATTGTCTTGAAAGAAATCAAGTTAAAGGGAAGAATATTGAATAATAAGATAAATAAGATGAAGATGAGTCCAATATGGGACAAGGGTTTTGGAAAATGGCAAATATATGGAGAAACCTTGATTATAACCTTTATGTGGTACCTGGGCTTTTCCTAATAGGGAGACAAATCTCCCCAAAATCTTGCTATTATATCACTTGGCGCAAGGAAGCTATTGTGTGCCTGTAGGATGCTGATAGGTCGATTCCATGTGCTTATTTATTCCAGGGCTCCATGGGTCACAGAACGGAGAAGGGGAGGGGAACAGAGGTCTTCGCCTGTTTCTACCTTGAGCTAAAAAGAAATAAATTCTGAGGTTCTCAAGTCCCTTGTTAGGTTATTTCTTTTTCTTCCTTTCCTTTATCTTTTGTCTCCTCCTTCCTGCTGACCTGGTGTCAGTAACACTGGGTCTTTCTTTTTGTCCATAGGTCTGCACTGTTAAAATGAGGATTCTGGTGAGAAACAAGATTGTATCTTATTAGCCTATTTCCTTTCTGAAAGAGAATAGATTTTCCCCCAGGCAAACGCTTATGAACATTCATGTGATTATTCAGTTATAAAGAAAAGGGATGTATTCTTGTGTCTGAGTAATTCTTCAGTGATTCACAGTTACTGCTTTGCTTAATTGTGGACTTTGCTGTCGTCACGGGTCAGTAACTTCCCAGGATGATAAAAGACCCTTTGCTTGATGAGCCATACTACTTTCAAGCTGCAGATATAAATAATTTTTCATTGTTTTGCCCATAGATCCTAACCACCTCTTTTTCCAGGTCTGAAGATTTTTAAAAATCACTTGCTTGTCCCAGGTTAGCTCTGCACTTCACATTAAACCCTAAGAGGATTTATACTCCTGTAAGTCATTTGGAATAACCAGTTGCCTTCTACAATGATAAGCAAACAAGCTAGCATCCCTTCTTCTAATGACTCTTTTCCTGACACTGGTGAAAGCAGATGTGCTCTTGTCCTCTTCCCCCCCCCCACATCTTTTACCCTGACCAATTAGTGGTTGGAAATGTCTATGAGAATATCCCATTTAATTAGGTACAGACAAACGATGGCTGCATGCATCTCCTATTATCTCCGAATGTTCAAGTGCCCTTAAATGTTTTAAGAACTAGTTTCCAGTATTGTTTTGGAATTGATATATCCTAGTAATAAAGGATAGAAATATTAAGGCTGTCCCAAGGTTGAACATGCTTTTTGGTTATCTCTTGTTTTAGTTTTGTAAATGGAAGCCCAGCTCATTTAAATTTTTTTAATCATATTCCATGGGTTTTCCTTATTCATTTTCTTTTTTCATTTCAGTACATAGGTGTTTCATCATCTTATTATGAAACAGCCCCAAATCCTTTTTCATTCTTATTATTTCTCCTGGTTGACATTAATAAACAGCTTTCAAAAAGCCAGATAAACTGAAATGCCTCAATGTGGCATAGTTATATACCTTTTACTTTACAAATGTTTTTGCACAGTTTTTATGTGCTATGCCTGGGGACACAGCAGGCTATAAAGCAGGATCAGGCTCCAGCCTTATAAAACTTATGGGCCATGGGGGTGACAGGATGAAGCAAGTACTTAAATCTAGAACGATGTGTTCAGGAGTGTTAAGACCCTGGGAACATGTGCCAAGGAGCAGGAATGGGTGAAAATAGGTTAGGTCACAAGAAGAATTGTACAAAGAAATCTTTAGCTTGGGGGCTATGAGCTTATAGTTCTGATAAATATATTTTAGGCAGAAAACTAGGAACAAAAGAATTACTTCTTTTAAAAAGTGAATTCAAAATACTTAACGGAGGGCCAGCCAAATAGCTCAATGGATTAAAGCTCCTACAAGCAGGAACAGGGATTTGGGATTCAATTCCTGGTCCTGCCCTGCCAGCCCCACCCCTGGAGTGTCCTGAGATGGCAATTGAGACTGAATGTGGTGGCATGTGGCTGTAATCCCAGCTCTTAAGAGTCTATAAATAGGAGAAGATCTAGTAGTGAGACCCTGAATACCCTGTAGACCCCTCCCTAAAATACAGAAAAAAAAGTCCCACTTAGTGTGTAATTGAAACCATATGCATCAGTATGATACCATGTAAATGGGATTATGCTGGATTGATGAGGGGACGAGTTCAAATCTCATCCTGTGGTCCCATCTGGGTCAAATGAGCCCACACCAGCAAAGATGGCAGTGATCACTGAAATATTTTTGTATTTGGTGATGAATCCAAATGATATTAATTTTGAAAAAAGCTTGGATTATGTATGATTTTTGTGGATGCAAGAACCTATGCTCACTTTCCCTGGAGTGCTCCTCTAAACATGAAACTCCATTCTGGAGTACATTTTTGGAGTTTGCTGTTTTAGTCCTTCATTATAGATAAATGATTCTGTTTGCATTAACAGTACTTCTTTTATGATATCCAATCCATATTCTATGGGAAGCAGCTCCCTAGCAAACCACATTTAAGCAGCATGTGCAGAGAAGGCACTCCCTAACTTTGGGGAATGAGAGTTCAGTTCAACTTCTCATTCTGGTTCTACCCCCCTACCCCAACTGGAACAACTTAGTATCTTTAAGCCTTGATTTACCCAACTCTACAATAGGAATAAAAGCTGCATGATAGTGATTTTAGGATCAATGAGAAATAAATGATATCAATGTTAAATAAGAATAATATTAAATAAATAATATTAATGTCACATACTATTAAAATAAATGACACAATATTCTCAGACTACATGCTGAGAATAGAGCAACAGTTCAATTAATCGTAGCTATAATGTCTCAGTTGGGCTTGTTTTGTTCAGAAAGTGGAATTCCAGATCTGGTATCTTGATTGGTTGTTTGATTAGTAGAAGTTGGATAATTTTATTAATACACCAAGAAATAATGGCAGATTTGTTTTTTATTAACCCACAAGTAATACTGACCTGGAAATTATAGTGAGTATCTTCCTACTTTGCTATCCATTTTCCTTAATATGCACTTTTTAATAGTGATTATTTTGGGTCCCACTAAATTCCATGTGCAGAAATCTTATCACAAAAAATTACATCAGAATGGTTCTTTAGTAATACACAGATCATGAGATCAATATAGTGAGCACTTCTGATTCTCAAGAAGGTTTCTTGTTTTGAAGAAGGTTTCTTGTTTTCCCAGAATTACTTTTTGGGATGATTTTTTGCATATTTGGATTGTTTCCTTATTTTTAATATCCCAGTGAAATGTTACTAGGATTGCCCAAACTCATACCTACCGAGGTTAATTTGGAAGTGGTTATTATTTTTATTATTTACTTTAAAAGTTATTATGCTAAGAAAATGTATTTAAGTACAAGTTGCAAGACTTGTTATCTACTCTATTCTGAAGATTTACCTACAGCCAAAGAGGCAGGTAGCAATGTTAAATAACAAAGATCATCTTGCTGATTGGTAGTTTGAAACTTTAATTTCAACTCATGTTTTTAGAGCGTTATGAACACGGGCTGCTGTTGAGCTGGCTACATTGGAAACAGTGAAGGAAACGAGTTTTATTTGATTTATTCATAGCTTTTGGTAGCATAAAAATCCCCCCGTGCTGTTCTGAAGAGCACCGCGAGGTGAGCGCCTTCGACTGTTTACCTCCCCTGCTCTTCCTGAGGTCAGCATCAGTGTGTGGGGCTATTATTAATGCCTAGGGGTGCAATCCTCCCAGAGGAACTGGTTTTATGATCAAGTATTCTTGGATAAAGACATATTTAAATTTTTTCTTTTAGCATGAGAAATGTTTCAATTGTGTGGAGAGACATACACGATGGCTAGAGGAACCTTCTCTGCGGCCTCTTCCGCTGCCTGTGTTTGTGGGAGATGTATCCTGTCGGAGTCTCATCACTGGGAATCAGGGCACAATGAGCTTGGAGTCGGCAGCCCGAGGCTCCCTTCCAATATGGCATTAGGTAGCACGTGGCCCTAAAGCCAGTCACCTTGGGGACAAGCCCTGGTGTTGGCTCTCACAGAATGAAAGGCGTCAACTCGAACATTTTGCTTCTGTAATCTTTTCATCTCTTTTTGCACTATTTCCCATTGGGCTTCAACTTAAAAAGAAGACAAGATTTTGTTTCTCATGTTTGAATGAATTAGGGAGAAATTATTAGTCCTAGATACTGAAATAAAACAGGTTTTATCAAGTGAGTGTCAGCTTTTTGGCACGCATTATACAGTAGACTCTCTAAACATGTAGAGTGATTTTATATGGAATGATTAATATGCACTACAAATAATGAAAGCTATTTTTCCATTGCTGCGACAGTGCATGGGATATCACCAATAAATATACAACATAGCCAAAACCAAGGGATTGGGTACAAACACAGATGTAAGAAAACAAATCCTGCAATTCTTCCAGCCAGCTTGCTTGCTAAGCCTCTTGTAAGTAGCACCCTGGAGCTGCTGTAGTCTAATCAACAATTTTGGAGAGCCAGTGAGATAGCTCAGTGGATTAAATTCCTGCTTAGGCAAGTGCAAAGACCAGAGTTTGATTCTGGATACCACATGCAGCGCCAGCCCCGCCCTCAGTCACACTGGGCCAGCCCGAGACTGGATTGGTGGTGTATGCCTATAATCCCAGAACTAGGGAGGCTGAAAACTGTAGGATCACTAGGAGTCTGAGCTGTGTAGTGAGACCCACTACCAAATGCATTTTTTAAAAAATGGGTAGAGGCAGCCATGAATACAAAGCGTGAAGACAAAACAGTCTATGCCATTAAATAATTCCCCCTTTAGGATCAATTATTGTAGGTTACGTTTTGTTCCTTTTGCCCCCATCTGTGTTGTTTCAGTTTTCCCAAGCTCACTGACTGAGAGTTATACTTTTTTCCTATTTTAAACATTGTAATAGTGCATGTTTGTGCCTTGTGGTTTGAACTTAGGAGTAGGTGCATGCATGTAATATATCTTGATTCATTTTCTTATTCCCTGTCTCCTTTCCTAATTTTCATTATTATTGTTATTTTTAGCTTGTATTTACAATGTATGATATTTACATTCCTTGTGGGCATTACGTACATGTACATGACACATGTTAAATCTTGGCTTCCCAAGTCCCTTCCCCTTGGCAAGAGATCTGCCTTTTTCCTTGAGCAGTTGAGCATGTGTGCCTGATTTATTTCACTTCACATTATATAATTTTCCAGGTATATCTACTTTCCTAAAAAATGTCTTTTTTATCCTTCTGTATAACTGAGCTGTATACCATTATGCATCTTTCAAAACAACACACAGATGTTTAGTGCACTGAAACATTTATTAGTTTGGGGAACTGCAATAGCTATTTCAAAACCAGATGATAGTTAAAATTTGTCACCCTAATTTTCAAAACAATTGCAAAGAATTTCTAATATACACAAAGAAGTTAAGATAAAGGTATCTATTTTTATTATCTAGCTTCAATAATTTCACCGTCTGATACTTCTTCACTCTTGATTACTTTCCTGGAGCATTTCCCTCCTGTGACCTCCAAATAAAAGTCCTCTAGCATAGGGTGTGCTTAAAGTTAGTTCATTTAATCCTTGCCCCCCCTCTCTCTAAGGATGGAAAGGTTCATTTAGCTCAGTTTGTGGAGATTTCAGTCCGTACTCAGGTGGCTCCATGGCAGACCGGCACAAGGCAGAAGGCAGCAGTTCATGGTGGCAGAAAACAGTAAATCAGGTAGAACAAAACCAGCGGGCCAGGAGAGCTGCCATTTTGCCACTTCCAACTTGAAGATTAGAGCAATTGAACGAGGCTTTGTTTTCCTTTTATTCTCAATGGTAGCACCCAATCCGGTGCCTTATGATGAAATATTAGACTTATTTTTAAGGTTGATTTTAGTGAAATTAACATAACCTTAAAAATTCTGAACCCTTGCATTTGTTGCGTAGCCCTAATGATCTTTGTATTCAGAGTCGTTAATAGTAAAATTATGGTATTTAATAATTAATGCTGTTCTGTAAATTTTTAAGCTGGTTACCTTCAACAAAATGTTGAAAGTACTCGATTTAAGTCCAATAATTGTACATGGTTGAGTTAGAAATGGTCTCCTGTTTGGCCATGGCATTTATTACTTTTGTAGTGCTTTCTAAACTATAAGAAAAATGTTCAACTGCCGGGCGTGGTGGCGCATGCCTGTAATCCCAGCACTCGGGAGGCTGAG
The DNA here is from genome assembly GCA_004027165.1 of Ctenomys sociabilis. Lineage (NCBI taxonomy): Eukaryota > Metazoa > Chordata > Mammalia > Rodentia > Ctenomyidae > Ctenomys > Ctenomys sociabilis. Next base: position 64,224 of record PVKA01002526.1, on the reverse strand, counting down.
GCAGGAGGATTGTTGTGAGTTCGAGACCAGCCTGAGCTACAAAGTGAGCTTAAGGCCAGCCTGAACTGCATAGTGAGACCCTGTCTCAAAAAAAAAGAAAAAGAAAAATGTTCAAATTTACTAGCTCCTTTGAGGTCAGCTAGGTGGCAAGTTAAAATTAGTACAGTTAGAGGCTGGTGGTATAGCTCAGCTGACTAAGTCCTTGCTTAGATAAGTGCAGGGGCCAGGGTTCAGTCCCTGGCACTGCATGCCATGCTGACCCTGCCTCCAGGGGTGAGGAGTCCAGCGATGGAGTCCAGGCATGGTGGTGCACACCACCTGAAGGCAGAAATCAGGAGGATCCCTACAAGTCTGATCTCTGTAGTGAGACTGCACAAAAACAAACAAACAAACAAAAACCCAACAACTTGAAAGTAAAATTAGTACAATAAATGATAATATAATAATGATAAAAATAATCAGTAACATTCATTATAATTCTGAGCAAGCTACTTTGACAGTGAACTTATTATTTACACAATAAATAATACTCTTCATTCTTTTTCTTTTATGTAATAAATATTTGTTGAATTATAAGTAAGTGACCCATTTCTTTGGGGCTGTGGCATAGCAATAACCAAACCACCACATCCCTGTGCTCTTGCACAATGTCTTACAGTCATGTTTTAGGTAGATTATCTCATTCTTAAAATTTACACAACCACTTTGTGCATAGCTTCTCTTGGTGTTTTGTTCTGTAGCTGAAGAGACTGAGTCATACAGTTTAAGGTTCTTTAAACCCAAAGAAGCACAGATGAGATGTGACATCCGCAACTCGAACCCACGAAGTCTCAGAAAGCACATCAGAAGCACAGTGCTATCCTATTACCACATTAAAATCCAAATGCTGCATTTGAAACTGTGTTGTTGGGGTGTACCCCAGTTCTGTATTTCTTAGCAAAGTCCTAATATTGTGTCAAAAGTGAAATGCACAACAAAGCAGGTTATCTAGCTATAGCATTCAGCCAATTTCCAGCAGCAATGGAGATGGAGGCTGAAGGATCAGGTTGTTCTCCACAGGGCCAGCATGTGTGTCCCCTCACATCCTCAGGGTGACAGGGCCTTTTATGGCAGCATGGAGTGCTGGCTTATGCCGAAGGTGAGCAGCTTTGTTCCTTGAAATTGTTCTTTGAGCTACCCACCATTGCTCCCCCAAGACAGCCAATACGAAATTGCATTTGGAGAGAAGTAAGCATTTTGTCATTGTTCTTAAATATCACAAAGGCATTTAAGCCCTCTGATGTTTATTTTTCAAGAAATACTTTCTCACAAGAGGAAAAAAGAGGAAATGGAACATCTGAGTGCTAAGTGATCAAGAGTTCACTAGAACGCCAGTTATCCAAGTACCACTTGCACATCTTCACTAAAGCGGTCAGAAATGTGCACCATGGAAATTAAAAAGGTTGCATTAACAACAAATGGCTGTCTTTAAATATGCTACGGAAAGCATGCCAACCAATCCTGCGCTTTAATTCAAATGGTAGAACAAAGACATTTAGAATCTAAAATAAGGTTCCTTTTTCCTTGTAAAAATATCATACAGCACAAGCATAGTTTCACTCCTTAATTTGACTGATTCAATATGAGTGTTAAGGATATTATAAAATTGGGCTTCAAGAATGCTAAATTCATAGTTTTCTCTAGAGGAATTAAGGTGCAGAAAAAGCAATAAAGAGTTGTGAGCTTAAGCCAGTAAGAAAATGCAGGCATTTGAGATGTGACTGAAATCTAGGGCGGGCTTCATTGGAAGTGTTAGCCTAACTTACATGTTATTTAGGCAATCTGGTTTGAGAAGCAAGAACCACCTGAGTGACCCTCTCATTAGGCTGAGTCCTCAGAATAATGTGCTTTACTGCCTGCTGTGACGCTCCAAGAGCACCTGCAAATCTTGTTGAAATCAGGAGCCTAAGGAGAAAATTTAAAAGAGCAAGGGAGGTTAATCATAATATTTGTCTCTAGCAGTTAAGCTGAAAAGTACATGCAGAGCATTTGGAATTATTTGTGTTTTAGAATGCTAAAGAGCAATAATTTATGTTTATTTAATTTAGATGGATTAGTTGAGTTGAGTCATTTGTATTGAGATTTTTAACCCCTTTATGTATAATAATCCATCTTTGGAATACCCATAACAATGGCACATAACAAAATGTATTCTATTTTTTTTTTTGTATTTGTATTTGAAGGGAAAGGTTCACAGGGTGGTCAGGGTCTCACTACTAGATTGGGCTCATAATGATCGGCCTGTTTACAGCCTCTCAAGAGCTGGGATTACAGGTACGCCCCACCATGCCCAGTCTCTGCCCTCTCAGAGTGCCCTGGGGGCGGGGCTGTCAGGACAGGCCTGGGAATCCAACCCTTGGCCTTGAGCCTGCTTGCAGGTGCTTTAATCTGCTCAGCTATTTGGCGGGCCCTAACAAAACATATTCTATTAAAATTCTTGTTCCTTGAATTTTCATTGCTTACATACATAAGTTTTATCAGTATTTCAAAAGAATTTCAGTATGTGGCATAAAAGCATTACCATTTTTCTGTCAAGGCTTCAGTGCCTTCTATTCAGAATTTCCTTTGTTTTTAAAAGGCACTTTTAGGTTTAGCTGATGTATAATAATTTTAGATCTGGGATGCAGTGTGATGCTTCAGTATGGTCAAACCAGAGTAAAGAGCATGTAAAAAATTTGTCATTGTCATGCCAAACTTTTGTCATTCTTATGGAGGAAACATTCAAAATTCTTTTTTCTGGCTATTTTGATCCTGTGGAACAATTTCTCATTCCTCCCTCTCTACTCTGGTCTCTGGCCACCATTTTCCTATCTCTAGGAAAACAGTCTTTTGGATTCCACATGAGTATGGTCACATGGCATTTGTTCTTTTCCCATCACCCCAATTAATTAAATCCTGCCATGTTTGACAAGATGGGCGAACTGATGTGCTAAAATAAATTTCCTTTTTTCATGCATATAGTAACACTTAATCATCTTATATATAGCACAGAAAAGCAAACTCATTCCCCACTTTACCTTACTAACCAATACTTGACTCTACCAAGTATTGTGCTGATCTCAACAGATTTATTATTTCTAATTTATTGTCTAAGCCTCTTTTTTTATTTTACATATTGATTCCCCCATCCAGATTTTACTTTGAGTTGACATAGAACAATTGCTACAATTAATTCACCCTCATCATAGTTCTTAATGCTTAGATTAATGACAGTTGGCTTTGGTTTCAAGAAACAATGATATATTGTATCATCAAAATAAGTTCAGGCTGGGGAGACAGCTCAGTAGAATAAGCACTTGCCTGAAAGCTCAAGGGCCTGAGTTCAACCCTCGGTTCTGCCAAAATCAGTGTGATTGAATTGTTTAAAAAGTGGTGAATTTATTTATTTGAATTTTTGTGTATAAAAAGGTATATATTAACTTTAGAAAAATTTAGAAGGCTGTGAAGAATAATTGCAGCTTGCAAAATCTTTGGGAATGATGGGTAGACTTGGTCAACCCTTTGGTAGTAGAATCTGTGTGTACCAATTCCTGGTAACCAACTGGCATAAGGCCACATTCTAGAAACTTTTAGTTTTACCCCTTTCTTGTGATCAGATGCTTGATGTTAGTAGGAAGATATGCAACTCAGCTCTACAACTTCTGCTCACTCCTCTTTTTGCCTGGTTATATGTTATCCTGTTGGTTTTATGGCTATACCCTGTTTTATATTCTTTTATGACATCATTATATTTAGGGCTTGACCTGTGAAATATATTACTAGAATTCTTGTCAAGAGATTACAAAGCATGTAGAGTCAAGGATCAATTAATTGCAAGAAGAGAACAGAAAGCTTGTGGAAATATGTATATCTGAAGCTCTGAGTCTGAGGGGTCATAATCTAACCAATCAGTTAGGCAGACTCCATTAATAGTTTCTTCAGCACTGGTAGTTTGATTCATCCAACTGTACATCTTCCTTGGCCCTGTCTGAAAAATAACACTCATTTTCCAAAAGCTGGTCCAAAGAGCATCTTCTTGTAGTTTTTTCAATTGATGTAGAATTTGCAGATGCATGTGACATTGGAACCGATGGTCTTGACCTCACTAATATCCACCTGTGAATGGATTGTTTATAGATAAAGCTCAAAAGGAACAGAGAAAACACCAATGAAACATTGCCGAGAAAGGTAATATTTGATAACAAAGAAAGTTGATGTTTCGGTAGCTACTGAACTAAGACTATTTTGCCATAAACAAGATTTGACCCTGAGCTTATGGAATTTATTGAAAGTACACAGACTCTAAGTCATTAGTAAGTAAGTGGTTCTGTTGGGGAAATGTTATGTTCCTTTATGGTACAATATTAAATTACTTCTACCACAGCGTTCACTTATTTCTTCACTTTGCTTATTCTCTAAGACCTTGGTTACATTTGCACGGGGACAGAAATGTGGAGTAGCCTAACCCATTTTGAAAAACTGAAATTGTTTGTAATGTGAAATATTATCTTTTATATTGCTTTCCAAGTGCTACTGGAATCACTTTCCATTATAATGGACTCACAGGAAAAGCTATAGAAGTGAATATTTTGCTCTGGATCTCCCTATATAATGATCCAGCAAAAGAAAAGGAAAAATTAAAACAGAAATAATGCATTTCTATTTCAGATAGCATATTGCTTGAGTACAGAACAGTTAGGTCTGTTCAGAGCGTAGTCTCAGGAAGCTGAGGGCACGATTTGTATTGTAGGGAAGGGCAGTTAATTTTGGCATGTGACATGACTGCAGACAGTGTTCTTAATTTTTGCAAACATCTGGCAACTGCACGCTGTTGTTAATTAGATGCTGGGCCAGAAAGTGTTGATGGTTGCAAATTCTTGCCAGTGTGAGCGGACAGTACAGCTATATTTGTGTGTGATTTAAAGGTCCGCTGAGAATTTAGTACAGTACAATGTGTCTGCTTAGCTTTGCATTTGGAACTCCTGAGGTTTTGTTCCCTGTCAAGTTGCATACCTCTGCCCATTTAAAATCATAGCACCTGAAGAATCTGAACAAAAGAACACCTTTGGTTCCTATTACCATTTTGGTTGGATGATAAGTGACTAAATTGTGTCTGTACACATAGTACCTTTTCTTCCTTTAGACTTACCAGACTATGAGAGAAATATTGGTAAGCATCAAGTTCGCAGTGTTTGAAAATGAGCCAAAGAAGATAAATTGTAACTACATAGTATGCTCTTCTATTTAGAAATTATTTTGTCTTAAAGTGCATCGATGCATACAGCATCAGAGGTGCAGAGAAATAGCCACATGGCCCAAATAATGACAAAGAGACTATGTTAGTTTCCTAGGACTGCAATAACCAATGATCACAAGCTCCATAATTTAAAACAACAGAATTTTTTTCCCCTCACAGATCTGAACTGCAAAGTTTGTGTCCTTCTAAAAGTTTGGGTGAGAATCTAGTCCATGTCTTTCTCCCAGTTTTTGGTGGTTGCTGTCAAGCCATGACATGCCAAGGAAGGATCACTGCAGTCCTTGCTTCGGTGTTTACATGGGACGCTCCTCGATGTGTACCTGTGTCCACATTTCCCACCACTGAGAGTTTAGGAAAGGTTAGCAGTGCAAAGAACTGAGACAGATTGATTATGGATATAAACCGGAAGACTGGCTTTTTAGTAATGTTTGTGTAATTCAGCTACAGTAGGAGAAGGGTCCCGATGACAGTTCCAATCTCAGAGACTGGAGACCTCCACCTGTTTCACCACTTCATGGGAAAATGAAACAGGAGTTTTGTGAATACAGGAATTGAAATGGAAATCAACCCCTTTTACATTACTGGAATATTTTATATAGGCTATAAGTATCTTCTTTGTGGTAATTATGACAAAGGATAACAAAAAATGACTAGGATAAAACATTTTGATATCAGGACTATTTCATGATTGATGATGTAATACAAGAATGTAATTGATTATGATTATTCTAGGTAAACTGATGGTAAGTGATCAGGATTAATTGAAAAGTTGAGGAGCTATACTTTTGGTTAATTATTACTCAGGTGTATTTTGAAATAAAATTGCTTTGCTTTAAAATTCTACTGTTTGGGCAGGCCAGATAGCTCTGCGGACTAAGCGCCTGTTTAGGCAAGTGCAGGGATCAGTGTTCAATCCCTGGAACTGCAAGCTTCCCCAGCTCCAGCCCCAGGCCCACTAAGCAGGCCACCAAGTCTGGAAGTGGTGATGCGTGCCTGTAATCCCAGTGCTGGGGAAACCAAAAACTGAGGATCACTATGAGTCCAAGCTGTGTAGCAAGACTTTGTACCAAATACATAAATAAAAAAAAAATTAAGTAAAAGATGAAATTCTGCTCTTTAAGCTTACACTATTTTTTATAATGTATTTAGTACATAGTCTACAGGGTCTCATATTAGACTTGTAGTGATCCTCCTGTTTTTGGCCTCTGAAACAGGCACGTCACCGCACCCAGACTCATTCACTGTTTTGATGTGCCCCAGGGGTGCGGCTGGCACGCATACCAGGCAAGTGCTTATTCTACTGAGCGATCTCCCCAGCCTGGCACAGCATGCTGAGGATCAAGCCATGGTCACTGAGCCTGCCTCAGCAGACGCCTTAGTCCACTGAGCTATCTGGTCGGCCCACGATACACCATTTTTGAATGACTGGTTAGAGATGTCTCTGAGGTAAAGAAGCAGGCCTCAACTAAAGCAGATCTAAAGTGTGATGGGTTTTGGGCCATGAATCTAGTCTAAAGAGTGGCTTTGAATCTATAAATCAAGTGATAGCCATACAGCAAGAAGGTGGCATACCTAGCAAGAATGAGTAGCTGAGTATTATTAGTGTTTGTCAAGTAGCAAACAGAATCCTTGGCATCTACAAACAGCTTTTACCTATAGCCCTCTCTGGTCCCAGGATGAATCTTCCTGCAGCTAGCCCTGCTGCACAGCGCACCACAGTCTGGCTACACGCCTCTCTTTGCGTGTCTCTCAGAGAAGTGGTGAGTGGGCTCTCTTGGTGGTGGAAACGTGGATGCAGCAGAATTTCAACTGTTAACAAAACAGAGTGAAGCATGTGGACTCCCACAGGGAACCTGCGTGGCCAGGTGTCTGTCAGTGCTGTGACACCGTGTGTAGGATTTTCTATTAACTCCATATGTCAGTAGTGGCAACACCACATCCCATGTTTATCTTAAAACAGCCTGAGAGAGAATATAAACAGGAACTTTACTGACCCACAACTATCACCAAGATTACCATGGTAGTTCTGGGTCAGTAAAGGTGGACTGTTTAGACCCATCAGTGACACAAAGAGCCCACTGCAGCACGTGTGCCGTGGGCTCCCTGCCACGGCTCTATGCTCTCCTTTCTAGGAAAACAAGTTCACTGGTCAATGTAATGAATAAATATCTGACATTATGGTGTATTTGAGCTGCTTTTGGAGTACTCATGAATTTCTTTACAATTTTTTTATAACTCTTTCTGTACTATGTAAGTATCTAATCTATAAATTGGTGAACTGAACAGTATGAACATCTGTAGGTGCAACACTCCCATGAACAAGTTAGTTCCATATTCTTTTTTTTTTATCACTTCTCCTTCCATAACCCTCAATTTTTTTTTTTTTTTTTTGTATTTTAGGGAAGGGTCTACAGGATATTCAAGGTCTCACTACTAGATTAGACTCAGTGATCCACCTGTTTACACCCTCCCAAGAGCTGGGATTATAGGCCCAGTCTCAATTGCTGTCATGGGTGGGGCTGGCACGGGAACCTTCATTGTTCAACTTGGTATTCATCATTTATGACACAGAATGATATCTGCCCATGAAAATGTATAACCTTAAAAACATGAAATCATTTGAATATTTTATATTTTTAAAAATCATACCTTCCTATATATATTTTTCCACAGCTTTTATTGTCCAATATTATATTTTATTTTATTATTTTTAAATTTTAAAAGTCTTATTTATTTATTTATGTATTTGTTTGGTACAGAGTCTCTATTTGACTCGGATTCATAGTGATCCTCCTGTCTCAGCCTCCCCAGCACTGGGATTACAGGCATGGGCCACCACCCACAGTATCAGTAGCCAGCTAAGTAAACCCAGGTCAAACAAGCATGGCACGTGGTCCTAGGGACTGAACTGGGCTTGCTAGTCAGGCTTTTAGACAGCCAGCTACTCCCGTCCTCCCCAACATTATATTTTAAATATATGTGTATAAGATTACTACTTTATTAATTATCACTGTTTTATAATATTTTACTGCCTCAAAACAACATGATTTATTTATTCTCCTATTTGTGGGAATTTAAATGTTAAGTTTTTATCATATATATATAAACATATATATTCCATATTATATAATATGAAATGACTTAGTTGTTGACATTTATAATTGATCTTTGCATTATTTTCAATGCCTATCTTAGTTATTGATCCATTATTTGAGAAGAAAGATAAAAGAAAAAGAGATAAAGTTGCCATAAGCACTGAATTTGTTCATGTGAATCCAATCACTGCTTGACCATTTTGTGCCTAAGCTTATCATCTGAACCGCGGATTACTCTCTAGATGGAGAGTAGCTGGTCAGTCGTAATAAACCCATGGTGCTGGCAGTATCCCATTGTATAATATATTTTAGCTCCACTAAGTTTATTAAAAGTGCTAAATAAAGCAGTTGCAATCTACAGGAAAAGTGTTTTCATGCTAACTTCTCCAGGAAGACTTAGCAGGCTTACTGCGAAAAGGATTCATTACTGTAAAAATGAGTTACCCACTGAGGTCCTGTCACATTCAGTCTTTTTCTGCTTAAATTCTGAATCAAAGCCTTTGTTCCAGCCATTCTTAATTTCCAGAAAGTTTTAGAGAAAGTTTCTTTTTGAGAATTGAGATGGTTATAATTATGGCCTAATTGCCAGGGCATGAAGTACCCAGTATCCCTTTCCCCCAAATATCTTCTATACCAGATAGCATGGAAGTTTCAAGTGTTCTTAACCAGAAGAAGATTCAGCCTTTGTAGTGTTGGACTCTAGATAATGCTTACTAAATATAGGATGGCACAAAGCATGAAAAATGACTTGAAGTTACACAGGAGACAGAGTTGGTGACTTCATAGGATAGAAGATGAAAGAAACCTATGCCAACAAAATAAATGGAGCTACAATAAATGGTAACATTTTTTTAAAAAACATCAATGAAAAAGCACTGGACTGGGTCAATTATGTTTGACAGCTTTCATGTGAAAAATATGTGAGGATTTTAGGTGATAATCTCAGTATGAGTCAACAGTTCAATAATCTTGTGAAACAAAGAATGAAACCTTAAGTCTACATTTACAGTTTATGTGCCAGGATAAAGGAAGGAGCAATCAGCTTACTTTATTCAGGACAATTCATGTAATTTATGCAGTTTCTTTATAGTTCTACAGTCTATGCAATCATTGGACCATGCATGATCAACTAGGCATCTAGAAACAGGCCAGAATAGTGAAAGTTTGACCTTTGGCTCCCCACCAACAGTTTTTTGTCCTTCTGCAAAGGCCTCTTTTCTAATTAAATTATTTTTCTTACAGTTTTTTTTTCAACTTTACAGTAGCTGAGAATGACTCTGGATCCCTTTGTAAAGTTTGAGTTATTTGGGGCTTATGCCAAATGTTGTGTTTGTTTTATTGTATGTCTTTTTAAAAAAATCATTTTCTAATTCCATCACCACTTGCTGCACCTGCCCCGCCCCGTGGTACACTGAGCCAGCCACCCAGACCAGGCGTGGTGGCGCATGCTTGTAATCCCAGCACGAGGGAGGCTGAAAACAGGAGCATCACTGAGTTTGAGCTGCATAGCGAGACTCTATACCAAATATATCTTTAAAAAAAGTACTTTTCTAAAACTATGGGAGCAATAGATGTAATTTAACAATTGGTTCAGCTCTTGGTAAAAATATAAATCATGAAAGAGATATAGGGAGTATAGTAAAAATGGTCATAACAGGAAGATTTAAGATTGCGTATTTTTATTTCTTTACAATTGATATCTTCCTGCAATGAAATACAGATTTTAAGCATACAGTTGATATTTTAGAGTTTCTTGTTTTACATACCAATAATTCATTCCTTCTTATTGAATATACAAATGTGTCATATGTTTATATATCCATATACTTTTTTTTTTTTTTTTTTTACTCACAAATATTTTTTTTTTTGTTTGTTCGTTTCTTTGGTTTTTTTTTGTTTAGAGACAGATACTCACTGTGTAGCTCAGCCTGGACTCCAACTCAGAGATCCTCCTGCCTCAGCATCACAAGTGCTGGGATTACAAGCGTGCCCTGCCATGCCTGGTGACATAGTTGTTTTCAACTTTGGGATATCCTGAACAAAATTTCAATGAGCATTGTTTTGCAACTCTTTTCAAGGATCTATAATTTCTTTTGAGAATGTACCTAAGCATGCCATTATAAAACTTTTTTTTTCTGTATTTAGTACAGGATCTACAGGTCTCTCTACACAGATTGGACTCATAGTGATCATCCTGTTTTCAGTCTCCCAAGCGCTGGGATTACAGGAATCACCATCACATCGAGTCTCAATCACCTTCTCAGTGTGCCTCAGGGTTGGGGCCGGCATAGCATGCTAAGGATCAAAACTTAGTCCTTGCCTCTGCCTAAGCAGGTACTTTAATTTGTTGAGTTATCTGGCTGGCCCTTACAAAGTTTTTTTAACAAGTAAACATCTTATGAAAAATATCCTAAAATATTCTCCCAAGTATATTGCTAAGGACATAAATAGATCCAGTAGCTTCACATCCTTGCCAACTTGTCATCTTTTCAGTTTTTGCAATGTGGACCACTCTTGTGAGTGGTGATAGTCAGAGTATTTTTTTTAAATATATCAGTTATTTAATTAGGTTCTTAATAAGAAATTTAGAACACTAATTTATTAGGATAAAATTCATTTGTCAGAGCAAAAATGAATCACAGGTAGCTCCAGAACTGAGGAATAGCTTTGATTTTTGATAAAATATGTGAGTTTACTGCTTTCTGATCCATCTTGCTGAAATCTGGTATTTCTTTCTCAGTGTCAAAGATCTCGCCCTCCTGGTGTCTGAGTTTCCACAGCTGCTTCTTCTTCTTGAAGCAAGCATCAGTGAGATGTTTAGGGATTTTCACTTTGTTGATATCAGTTTTTGTAGAGTTGGCAATGACAAATTTCTGATGTTTTCTTCGTAGAGGAACACAATTAAGGCTAAGAGGCCCAGTCACAAGAAGCAAGCCACTCTCCAACTGCTTCAGGAAGACCCCTCTCTTGCCTCTGTGATGCCCAGTGAGGATGACCAAGATGGTAATGGGAGTGATACTGGCTAGAAGTTTCCTCACATGCTGACTGAAGGGTTTCTTGCTGTGGCTCAAGAGCTTTAGGGCACATCTTCAGTAGGGTAATATCTAGGCAGTTTTCGAAGCTTAACCACCCAGGTACCTTCATTCTTGTCCCTGCCAACTGGCTTTGTGGTTGCATAAGAACTTTCTCCTTTTTCTTCTCAACCTTTGATTTGGCAGCTGTGTACTTTCTCTTGTACAAAGCCTTTCTGTAACACACAACAGATCTGGAGTATCTACCAATTTCTCTAACAAGGACAGGGTTTTGGCTGCAGTGGGGCTAGCCCTTCTTGAGCTTTTTTTTTTTTGCCTTTGCCTTACCCTTTTTACCAGCACCACTGGCAGAAGCCTTCTTGGCTTTGGGTTTCTTCTCTTTGTATCTGGCTTCTCAGTGTTTTCACTGGTCAGCTTGGAAGATGGGAAAGAGAACTAAGTTTTCCCAATAGTCACAGTTTTAATTTGAATTTTCCTAATGACTAACAATGTTGAGAATCTTTTTATGTGGCTAAAAATTCATACATCTCTTTTGGTTATATCTATTTAAGTCTTTTGTCATTTTTACATCTGAATGTTTACTTTTCTGTTGAATCATAGAAGTTTTTAATATCTTCTGGTTATAAATTATTTCTCAGTTATATTTATTGTGAGCATTTTCTCTCCTGTGGCTTATCTTCATTGAAGGCTTTTACTAATATTTTCTGATTAATAAAAGTTCTTCATTTTAATGAAATCTTATCTAATTTTTAAAGTCAGTATGTAGTAAATACTAAGAAGTATCTGTCAATCTTAGTGGTGTGTTGATGCTCTACTGTATTTTTCTAAAGGTATTATAGTTTTAGCTTTTATAGTTTTTCTGTGTTATACAGGTTTTTATCCTTTCAATGAATAAGCAATTACATAAGACTATGCAAACAACCTATTTTTTTTCATCAATTTTCCGTACAGGACTTAACATCCCTTAATGTTTCTTGCCTCAATTAATTTTTCAATGATGATTTAAAAATAGCAGATTTCCAACTCTTCCACATTTCTCAGTCATTATTGTGTATTTGAAGATCCCTCTATTCCTGCTTTTATTCAGCAAATTATAATAAATTATTTTCATTTATTTTGACTCTTAGGTTGGGTGTACCTTCAAGCTCAGTTCTGACTTGTTTTGAAATATCTCCCTCACATTTGAAAAGAATTCTTTCACTGTGTGGGCTAATGAGTTGCCCCAAGCTCATCTTATTTTTTCCCCACATGCAACCTGAAATAAGTTCCTTCAAAGGTTCCTGGTTGCTGGTTCCTTGTAAAAAGAAATGTTAATAATTTCTGAATGCTGTGAGTGCTCATTGCTGCTGGCATGGTATTAATTAGAGTCTCTCCGCAGACGGAATGTGAATCTCCACTAACTTTTATTTCTTTATTTGTTATCAGTACATGTTTGTTGTGTGTAATCCATACATTCCTAGTGTAGTCAGTTCATGCACATAGCATATGTACTGCCTTTCCATTCTTTTGCTCTCCCCTCCTCCTTGCTGGATCCCTTGCCATTTGGGTAAGATCTACATCCTACTTCTCATCATCTGACTTTTGTTCTTTGCATTTAGTTTTGGTTTCTTATATAAGATAGACCAAAAGATAGTTAAGCTTGCACATCTAATTTATTTCACTTAGCATGATGGTCTCAGGGTGAATCCATTTTCCTATAAATGACTCAGGTTCATCTTTTTATGGCAGAGTAGTGCTCCATTGTGTATTAATACCACCATTTCTTTATCCAGCCACCTGTTGAAAGACGTACAGGTGACTTCCAAGATTGATCTAGTGTGAATTGTGCTGCTAGGTGCATAGGCATGCATGTACCACTGTACCTTGATGTCTTTAACTCTTTCAGGAAGGAGCCTAAAATGGGAATAACTGGATTGAGTGGGATTTTTAGTTTTAGTTTTTGCAGAAGTCTCAGAGATTTCTTTAGTAGTTGTACTAACCTGCTTTCCTAAGAACAAGGTAGAAGGATTCTTTTTTCCTTCTTCAGCTTAGCCAGCATTGGTTATTGACTTCTTGATGATGCCATCGTTTTGGGGGTAAGATGGAATCTCAGTGTCTTGATTTGAATTTCTCTAATGCCCACTGATGTTGTATTAATTAGTCTTTTTTAAAAATATATTTGGTTGTTGCAGAGTCTCACTTTGCAGCGTGGACTCATGGTGATGCTCTTGCTTTCAGTCTCCCCAGCTCTGAGATTATGGGCATGTGCCACCTCACCCAGACTCTGCTGGCTCAGCCCACCCTGTGGTTCTGGGGATTGAACTTTGTTTAAGCTTGCTTAAACAAGTGCTTTAGTTCACTGAACTAGCTCACCTTCCCCTGGTCATTTGTACTTCATCTATGAAATGCATTCATTTCACATGTCCATTTTGATAGGATCTTCTATTATTTTAGGGGCCCTAATTTTTTTGAATTCTTCATATATTGTAAATATTAATGCTTTTTATGAGAAGTAACTTGCAAAATAGTTTCCTGTTTCTATAGGTTGTCTCTTCAGTACTAGTTGTTTCTTTTGCTGTGAACAAGTCAGTTAATTTGATATGTCCCAGTAGTTGATTCTTCATAATATTTTCTATGCAACTGGGGCTCTGTTATGAAAGTCCTTACCTATGTGTATGACTTTAAGAATTGTACCTATTTTATCTTCCAACATGTTGGGAGTTTCTGTTTTAATATTTAGCTCTTTGATCCATTTTTATTTGAGTTCAGTACATGGTGAGATCTGGTTTTTCAGCAGTATTTATTAAAGAAAGTATCTTTCCTCTAGTGTATAGTTTTGGCTCTCTTGCCAAAGATCCAACAGTTGAGTGTGCTTGAGGGTGTTCTGCATCCATCCTATATTCTGTTGCATTTGTCTTTATGTTTGTTGTTTATTTTGTGTTAGTATGTTGCTATATTTTTTTTTTTTTTTGCATCACTTTAGTTTTGTAATGTACTTTGTCATCCAGGATGGTGAGGTCTCCCACTTTGTTCTGGTTATCAAGAGTTGTTTTTGCCATTTAGGGTCTCTTCTGGTTGTGTATGATTTTTTTTTTTTTTTGTCTTTTTGAGACAGGGTCTCACTATGCAGTTCAGGCTGGCCTTAAGCTCACTTTGTAGCTCAGGCTGGTCTTGAACTCACAACAATCCTCCTGCCTCAGCCTCCCGAGTGCTGGGGTTACAGGCATGTGCTACCACGCCCGGCTGTGTATGATTTTTTTAAAAACAGTTATGTAGTTTTGTTGGTATTTTTATTGGGGTTGAATTAAATCTGTGTATCAGTTTTGGATGTATGGACATTTTGACTGTATTGGTTTTGCTCATCCAAGAAGAGGGGCTATTTTTTCCATTTTTTGTGTCCACTTTGATTTTCTTTTTCATACCTGTTAGTTTTCATTATAGAAGTCTTTTACTTCCATAGTCAGACTAATTCCTGTGTTTCATTTTTTTTCTCAGTGCTATTATGAATATTATATTTTCTTAATTTCTTTCTCAATAGGTTCATTACTAGTGAACAAGAATACTATTGGTTTTTGTTTTTGTTTTTCTATTCTTCTATGTTGCTGAATTTTGTTATCAATTCTGAGAGTCTTTTGGTAGATTGGGGGGTCTTCTGTACAAAGGATCATATCATCTGCAAATAATGATATCTGACTTCCTTTCCTATCCATATCTATTTTATTTTTTCTTTTTCTTGTCTAATTTCTCTTGATGTTTGAGTAATGTATTGAACAGGAGTAGCAATAGCAGAAGACCTGTCTAGTTCCTGAGTTTTAGAAAGAAAGTTTTTATTTTTCCCTATTTAATATGATGTTGGCAGTTGTTTTGTCATACATGGCTTTTCTCAGATTGAGATTAGCTGTCTGTATACTGGTGTCCTCATTGTTCTGTTATCATGAAACTATGTTGGATTTTGTCAAAGGCTTTTGTGTGTTTATTGGTTGAACATGTGATTTTTTGTTCTTGTTTCTGTTTTGTGTATATTGAAACATCCTTGCATCCTTGGGAGGAAGCTTACTTGGTACTGTATTCTGTTTGCTAATATTTCACTGAGGGTATTTTGCATCTGTAAAGGTTGGATTTTTATCTGGTTTTGAAAGCAGAGTTGTAGTAGCTTTCAGGAATGAGTTTGGGAATACTATTTCCCTTTTAATTTTATTAAAAATCTTGAAGAGTACTGATGTTAGACTTTGCCTAAGCTTTTGTGGAAGTCAGGAGTGAATGAATCTAGGCTTGGGCTTTTATATTTTATTTACTTTTTTTTATTACTGCTTCAATTTCATTGTATTGGATTTGTCAGGGTTTTTAAGATTTTGTTAAATCATACATATTTAGGAATGCATCAATTTCTTCTGTGTTCTCCAATTTATTGGCATACAAGCTTGTGAAATTGTTGGTACAATTGTTAAAATTATCAGTAACCTTTTTGTTTTCACAGTGTCCATTGTGATTTCACTTTTCTCCATCTCACATGACATTGATTTAACTCTTTCACTTTTATAAAATTATCTTCTATAGTTATATAAATAGCTTCAAGCCAATATCAAATGGTTCCCATGTCCTTTTCTCAGTTTCCACTTAAGTTGGCATCTTTCACAGCCATAGAAAAATTACCAGCATCATATTGGATATATATGGTTAAACAAAGTGCAGATATTTTTCTGAATTTCATGTGTTTATCCATTTTTGTCTATTTCCTTTTCTGCAGAATTCCATGTTATATTTAATCACTGTATTCCTCCAATTGTAACTTCTTCAAGCTGACAACTCAACTCGCTGTCTCTTCTTGGCAATTTCAAAGGGTGCTGGCCATTTGTTTTATAGCATGTTTCTCAATTTGGGCTCTTCTGATACTTTCTAGTGAATGAGTTCAGGCTACGCATTCCTGGAAAGGATATCACAGAGGCAGAGTCCTCTTCTCTGCATCGCATGGAGGAGGTGTAGGGATAATAGCTCATGTTACTACTGATGCTAAGTTCAATCATTTGTTTAGGGTGGTATCTACTCGACTTATTCTAAAGTTACAATTTTTCCTGTTATAATCAATAAATACCTGGAAAACGATATTTTTAGAGTTACACAGTCTGTTTCTGCTTAAACTTTTGTACATGACAGTTATAATCCTGTTTTGAAATTCTGTATTGTTTTTATTGATTGCTAAGTTATCTCTAAAATAAAACCTAGAAATCATCCATAAAATTTGCTTGTAGCGATTGTGTTTCCCAGTGATCCTGTTTTTTAACTACCCTCATTCCCTATACATATTTTAATTGAAATCTTTCTGTAAAGCTGTTCTTGATTTATTCAGCTATTTTTGGAATCAGAATAGACTCATGGAAATATATTTCATTATTGTAAATACTTTAATGTTCAAAGCGTGTCAACTTTGTTCTTTGGGTCTTTCATACTCATCTTGGTAAACTTTTGACATAAAGTCTTTTTAAAACAATTTGGTTGTTGTTGCTTTTTGATATTTCTTTACTGTCTGGCACCACACATGCTCCAGAATTCTGTTATTTCTTTTTGTTTATTTGTTTGTTTTTTCTTCTCAACTCATTGGAAGCAAATAAACTGTTTCCAAAATGGCCTTTCCATTCTGTATTCCATTCTGTATCATCAGAGCTCCACATTCTTCTTATCCGTCTCAGCATTTCCTTGGTACTGCTGTTGTGTTTGGGGATTTTTTTGTTTGCTGGCCATGATGATGAAGATAGAATAATAGATCCTTCATATATTCATATATATGTGTTCATATTATATATATATATATATATATATATATATATATATATATATATATATATATAATGCTTGTGAAGAAGATAAAAAGGACCATTTGGTTTTTCTGAGACTGAAATGATTCAAGGCACATTTGAGCACCCTGATGTCACCCCCACGTTCCAGGTTTATGCCTGTGATACAGCCCATCACAGATGAGGTTTCATGACTATGATGAAACTGAACCTACTGAAGAGATTCTGTTTCTTAGGTACAGTACATCTTTTTGGCCATGCACTAATTTGTATCTCTTCATACTCATATTCCGCATGATTTGTATGTAATACACCAAACTTGAGAGGTATGACCTTAAGTTTAGCTTTTTTAAAAACTAGGTCAATAAAACTCAATGGCTTAACTGTAAAAAAAGTGAGTAACAACTCCTTTGCCCACATGAAATATTGATTTGTTTTTGTTCTGAATTTTGAGCATTTTTGTATATTCTGAGTATATATTCTTAATATATATTCTTGGTCAGAAATATGATCTGCATATAATTTCTCAGCCTCTGGGTAGTGTTCACTTCCTTCATATGGTACTGTTGCATAAAGTATTTTACTTGCTTGTAATCATAATTATAATCAATAACCTTATTTACAATGGATTTTGTGTCATATTTTTAAAGCCATGCACTATGCTCAGGATGCAGAGTAATTCACTCATTTTCCTAATGCATTTGCATAAATTTATTTTCAAATTTATATCTTAACTTTATTCTAATATATGGTAGGAAGAAATCAGTATCTTTCTCCACATGTCTATACAGCTATCTCCACATTTTTAAGAACATATCTTTGCCCTGCCAGTCTGAGATACAGCTTTTATTGTGTGCTAGATTTCTATACATTGTTGACTCTACTTCAGGGCTTCTTGTCCTTTCTCGATGATTTCTTTATTCATACACCAGTACCCACACTACTATAATTTTATATTCTATTTAAATATCATAGCAATATTTATCTTATAGTTCTCTTAAAACTATTTTTTCTAGTTACTAGAAAATAACTGCATAAGTTATTTTCATTTGGATATAGTATCAATGTCTATTACTGAGAAAGATTTTCATTGTGATCGTGACATCAGTAGAGTTTTCTAGGCGAATGGAATCTGTAGAAAATATATGGGTAAGTGTGCAAAAGGATTTATTGGGTTGGATTTCAAGATCAGAGACAGGACAGTCTGCAGTAGCCCTCCCTGGGGTCAGAGGTTAAATAGTCCACCATGGCTGTCCATGTGCTGAAGAGCCAAGAAGATGAATGCCACAAACAAAAGGAGTTAAGGGCATAGCACCTGTCTAAAGTCACAGGCCTAGAAACTCACTGAGGACTCACAGGTGTGAAGACTTCTGTGGTAGAGACTGAAGACACAGGAGATCTAGAGAATAATGTCAGAAAGTGATGACAGCAAAGCGTGCATCTCCTCAAGCGATGGGGCTCTTCAACATGGACATATTGCCTTCTTTCCCTGTTTTATATCCATCCAGGCTCTCAGCCTATTGGTTAGTGCCACCCACCACTGATGTGTCTTCCTGGTTGTTGATATCCATGTCAGTTCTGTACAGTGTAATAAAATTATACTTCACTAATCTGTGAGGTGTTTCTAACTCCAGCTGACACATCACTGTTATTAGTTACGCTACATTCTGTTCATGCTTGGCAGTCAGATGCCTCTCTTTATACTATATTTAATCTCCAAATACAATAATGAATACACTTAATCTCCAAATACAATGGTGAATTCATACTTACATGATACAACTATCTGACTGAGAAATGGAATACACTAATACAGAAAGCAGAATTTTTCTTTGGGTGATGTTTTGTTTTCTGATATTCCATAACTTAAATATTATAATATACATTTAATAATAATTAGGTACCATTATTAACTTAATCTTTGTTGTGTTACAAAGAAAGAAAACAAAGACACAGTAAAACCTTAGTGTATCAGCAAAATTTGTTGAAGAAACATGCTTATAGTCCAAAGCACATATATTAAAGTGACTTTTTCCATGAGAAATAAGGGAAATTCAAATAATGCATTCCACAAGTGAAAAATTCTCATATAAAATGATTACAATATTGTAATATAATATAAAATTATGAAGAAAATTCAAAATACAAAGAAAAATAAACAACCTACACTAATTTTTGAAAACCATGGATGGCAAGAGGAAGATAAGAGAGAGGAGATGGGCTGGGGAGATAGCTCAGTAGAATAAGCACTTGCCTGGCAAACTCAAGGTCCTGAGTTCACTCCCCCAGTACCGCAAAAAAAATAGAGAGGAGAGTTATCTTGAAGGTAACTTTCCCCCTTACCAATGTAATCATGGCTATCTATTGGTGCAATGAAATTATTTTCTTTTTGTGCAACTTTAACAAAGAACTTATCCAATGACACTTGCATTTGCCTCCTTTTGAGGATTTTGTGGTAATGTGGCATTGCATTGTTATTAAGCAGATTCATCATTCATACTGCTATTGCCTTATTTAGTTGTTTAGGGTATGAAGCTTTTTTTCCCCTTTTTCATTCCATCAAGGCTGTAAAACTACTGTTTTTGCCACCTCCAAGTGTGATGGGTCTTCCTATTTTGGTTGGCTGGTTTCCATGTCAGTCATCCACAGACACACCTAGGATGGTGCTTTACTAATTCGGTGGGTGTTTCTTAGTCCAATTAAGTTTCTTACTCCAATAATCCATAATACAATTGTTTGTCAAAATTAATAAATTAACCTTGGAAGATCTTAATCTCGATATTAAAGTTAATAACAATGGATTTTTGTTCTTTATGCAGTAATATGTCTTCTAAAGGTGGTTATCTAATTTTTTTCATTTCCAGCTTTAAAAATTAATTGTGTAGAAATATTTATTACTGCTATTGTGAATTGATGTTCCTTTTCATTTTAATCTTCTAACTCTTTGTTCTGTAAAGAATATTCCTTTTTCCTACCAACTTATATTTACTATATTGGTTAATTCTTTTATCATTTGAGTTATTTTTGTTATTGACCCTCTAGGCATATCTAGGCATGCACTATCATAATATTCACCAATAAAAATTTTTATATGTTTCTTTCCTCATGTGTAATTGAATTTAACCCCTTCAGTAAAATTGAATTTTACCCCTTCAGTAAAATAGTACTGCAGTAGCAACCACTGTTCATCTTTGCTTTCTTATTAGCCTTAATAAACATATCTGATTTTTCTATGAGAAGTAAGATAGTAACTCTTGTTGTGGTAATGTTCATCTATCTTATTGTGTTCATCTATTCTTTTTAATTACATTTATTTTCATTCAGGAATGGATATTGAGTTTTGTCAAAGTTTTTTCATATTCAAACAAATGCTTTATGTTGGCTATTATATTTCTATGTTTTAGAATTTCCTTCAAAGTCTTTTTATTTCTCCTGAAATTTGTATCTCTTTATTTATTTTAACATTGATGGTATACAAAGTTATAATTTTTCCTTTGTGAACAATTGCTAAAATGTGACTTTCAAGACAGGGTCTGTTTCTATTAATTTTTTTCTGGTTTCTGAGTTATATTTTATTCCTATATTATTAATACCCTATTATAAATACCTGTTGAGGAAACCTTGGATTCTTCCCCTTCTCCATGGAGAGCGCTGAGTGCTGTCCTATGCTGCTGCAGCTAAGCTCCCCTCCCCCTGCCAAGACTTGGTTTCAGGGTTTATTGGCATCATTGGTTTAGTCTCAGGACCACTGTGTACTCATGGAATGTGATTTATACTCTTTAAGTAGGTAGGAGTTTAACAGAATGGCCGGAGCACGTGGGCAGCTCTGAAGTGTCTGGTCACCCCTTTGGGCTTTCCATCTGTTTTGCCTGGGCTATTTGTAGTCTTGCTGTGACAATGTGCATTTGGACCTACCCAAGGATTTTGAGAGAAAATTATATGCAGATTTTTAGGCTCCCCACTTTGTGTCTCCCTTTCTTTTCAGGGAATTTTTCCCTGATTTATAGGTTTCCTCCAATCCACACTCTGACATCTGCATTCTCCGTCCACTAAGAGTGCCATTGTCTGCATGAGTTCCAGACTTACCTTTGGGAAGATCTGTGATGGAAGAACAGGCTGTAGGCATAGAGATCTTAGTTTTATTTACTTCTTATGAGAGTTGGATTCTTTCCAGTTTCTGTTTACTTTTGGCTACTTCCCAATACTTTCAAACATATAAGACAATACTTTCCTTAATTTTTTAATTGTTAGTAGCAGTAAATTTAGTCTGATATGAATAACTACCATCACTTGAATCCAGAAGCCCAGAACCAAGATTGATTTCAGCAGAATTAATTCCAAACTATTCTTTCCATTTACCACACTGTTCCCACTCTTACTTTATTTGTTAGGTATGAGAAAGCACTTTTGTTAAGTTCTTGTTATTTTCCAAAGCTCTTGGGGAATATATTGTGAATTGTGAAATATATTGTGTGTATGTGAAAAAGTTATGAATTTGAGTGTTTTGAGTGAATTGAATTGCAGTGATCGCAAAGCAACCACTTTGAATACTTCCTTGTAGACTAACCAGTCTCATGAAACTGATGGTGATTTTTCTGACCTCAGCGAGCCTGTCTAATGTTCCTACTCTGTTCATATGCAGAGCTGTATCCATAAAAGTATAATCTTTTCCCATTCCTAAAAGATATTTAATATTGAACCCAAAGCCATTTTCAAAATGTCAGGCTCTAATGTATTATAGCTGGTGTTAGCCTTCACCTAACCAATTTTATACTCGCATAAATTAAACACATGAAAAACAGGTGATAAAATATGTGAAAGTATTTATTTTATAAAAAGTTACCATCTAATTGTTTCAAATAACCCAGCTTATAGGTGTCAGGTGCAAAACATCAGATTTATTCATGACTCTTTCTTACACTATTTCAAATGTAAAAATGGTGAAATTAATTTTAGCAATTGTCTTCTGAGTTCTCTCGTATAAGTGGAGAAGAGATTCTTGTATGCAGTGTCACTAAGTTATAAATTACTCAGTATGAGTCACGAGATAGGAAGATTATGAAGGCATATTTTATTTTAAGAATACTCAGTGTATGAGAATTTAACTATTTGTTAGTTTAAATGTAACTACTAACTTATGAAGCATTGGCTTTGTTGTTGTTGTTTTTTCTGTATTTTAGGGAAGGGTCTACAGGGTGTTCAGCATCCCACAACTAGATTGGACTTATAGTGATATACTTGTTTACAGCCTCCCAAGAGCTGGGATTATGCCCAGTCTCAATCACTGTCTCAGTGTGCCCCAGGGGTGGGGCTGGCATGGCAGGCCCTGGGGATCGGGGAGTGAACCACCAGTTCCTGTGCCGACTTGCAGGTACTTTAATCCACTGAGATCTTTGGCCAGCCTGAAGCACTGACTTCATATGATTGTCTTCTAATATACTGAAATGAAATGTAATCTAAGAGAATTAACTTTGTCAAAGTTCTACCTACAGTTTTAGGGAAGATTTAGGGTTTACTAAAATCAGTATGAATCACTGTATGCTCAACAGCACGTTTATAAGAAGGAGACAAGATTTGACAAAACGACAGGATTTTTCAAGGTCCCTTATGAGGGACCTTATTGACATATATTGTCTTATCCATAATTTATTTTATTTTAAAGAATAAAAAGAAAAACAAAAGGAAAAATGAATAGCAAAAACTAAGACAGAAACAGACGAAGATACAGCCAAGGTACTTGGCCAACAAAGGCAAGGCAGGAGGCATTACCACCCCAGACTTGAAATTATACTACAAAGCTACTGTTATCCATAATTTAAGTTGCCTGCATTCTGATTTCTAGCAGTTAAAATTTAAATGGTACATTTTACAATGTGGGGTTAAATGCTTTCATGTCAAGATCAATAATAAATATCTTATGGCATGATGTCTTAAGGGCCTCTGTCTTGGTTTATATGTGCAGAATAAACCGATAAAGGTGTGAATACTTTGAGGAGAAAAAGAAAAGCATAGATAACATAATAATGAGGATGTTAGCTGGTGAAGCCTTGAAACAGTGCCATTATTTTAGAAATATAAGGAAAGAATATTAGAGAACATCTAATCTAATTCAGTAACTGCATGCAAATGGCTGTGGTGGAATAGTACAGAAGAAGGTAATTTGGAGAGAAAGCTGGCAGTTGAATAAGAGATCTAAGCAGAAATACAATTTGGGATAAAGGATAATAGCAGAGGGCCGGGGTGAGGGATAAGAATGCCTATTTAGGATTCACTCCCATAGAGGTGATAGATGAAACATAGAGAGTGAGTAAGACAGAATTAGCCATCATCCATAATAGAGCAGATGATGTTATGGTAATTCTGGAGCACAAATTTATAGATACATTTTGTCTTCAACTGTTTTAATATGACTTAGGTCCTGGAGTGCATTTCTGTATTAGAAATTGGCCTCTTTTCCCTGGTAGTTTAGAACTCATGTATATTAACCATAGTGTAGTCATTCAAATTTAAAAAGAAAAAAGAACTGATCCCTTGGGTTTTCTCTACTACTTGCTTATTACCGTGCTGTGGAGGCAGATGAGACCAATGCTAAGCAGGCTTAATATGAGAACTTTGGCTAATTCGGGATCTCTCTCATGAACTTCTCGGGGATCATCCATTGTTTTCTTTAATTTTATTACCCATTGTCATATTTATTTGCAATATGAATGCCTTACCTTTCAATATACCAACCCTACCGTCACTTACCCTTTAGTCTTGCTTTGCTTTATTGTACTTGAGAGGGTTTTCCTCACTCTGCACATTTATCAATAAACACTATTTTAAAGAGTAAAAAGAAAAACAAAAGGAAAAACAAATAACAAAAAAACAAGACAGAGACAAAATAACATACAACAATGCCAGCAAAGGCAGGCAGGAGGCATTGCAATCCCAAACTCATCATCATTTCATTCCTGCCTTTCCTGGTGGAAGTGTGGAATCCTGCAGCATCCTCATCCCTCAGCAGCAGCATCCCCTGGGAATATCATGCATCTGGATAGATTTGCCTATTTAAGTGAATCGGTTCTCAACATTAAAAAAGGAGATCTCACACACTGGACTCTGGATTTCTGCCTTTTCTTGAAAAATTGAAAAATCTGGTGATATTGGTAGTAAGTAGCTGCTGTTCAGCGCAACATTATGTATTATCCCACTTTCTGTGGATCAGAGATTTAGGTGCTGCTCACCTGGATCCTCCAGCTCCAGGTTTCACAAAGCGGTGCTCACAACCTCTGCTAGGCTGAGGGTGAGGTCATCCAAGACTGCCCTGGGAGAGGAAGCCTCCCTCGCATACTCTCTGGAGAGCCAAAGTTTCAGTTCCTCAGGGGATATGAACAGGGGCCTCCCTCACTGCCTTCTCACTTGGGCTTCTCCACAGCGAGGCCCCTAACAGTGCAGTTTCCCTCAGTAGAGCCAAAATGAGAAGAGTCAGAGAAGTCTCCAGGACAGAAGCAGCAGTGTTGCTGGCTCTTCACTTCACTTCTGCTGTGCTCTTTCCTAGGGAGCAGATCACTTTCAGCCCCCACTGATAGGGAGAGGATCCCCCAAGAGAGAGAAGGGAGGGAACAGCACTGGGAAACCATGGAAAAAGTGGCACATTAGTCACTGTTCCTAAGCATTCACAGCACAAATGTTGGACCTGAACTTTGGCTCCTTAAAAATAGCTTGTGAGCACTGAGGTTCAGAGCAGACCTTGTCCAGTTGCCCGAACAGATTCATATTTTCTGCTGGGATTCTATTGGCATCCAAGTTGGTCTCTTGTGAGTTTGTCTCTGTTTAATGTCACTGTTACTGCCTTTTCTCCAGAAATGTCCAACCCATAGTGATGTGGACTCAACATTTTAGAAATAAATTGACCAGATTTAGTGTAGGCCAGCCTACCATGTACCATTCGGGTCTTTGGAAGTTCTCTAGAAATTTTCTAAATTTTTTCTTTGAATTGTATTAGCATGAGTACTTCAGTTTTTAAAAACTGGTTTAAAAGTCTATGTTAAGTGGCTAGGGAGATGGCTGGGTGGTGGAAGCTCCTGCCTGGCAAGCAAAAGGACCAGGGTTCAACACTGATACTCGGTACTACATACTGTGCTGGCCCCAAAGTTCTAGGCATGCCATGCCTACTGAGCTGCATTGTGAGACCCTGTACCCAGTAAATAAGTAAATAAATAAATGAAAGATAAAAACGTCTATGTTAATATTTAATTTTTGTTGTTTCTATTCTTAGGATATAAATTAAATTGTATGTGAAAAATATGCTTAGTAAATACTAGAACTTCTTTTATTAGGAAACAGAATGTCAAATACAAAATATATAAATTCTGCATAAAACACACTAAATGTGTAATATAGAATTAGGCAGTTGCATGCAATGATACGATGTCAAATACTGTTTTGCGTGTAGACTTTTATTATGATTCTACATTGTACCCTAGATCAATGTGAAGTATATCTGTTAGTTACAAAGCAAAATTAGCGTGTGACTATTTTATCTTATCTTGACTACAATAAATTGCTTTGGACTTTTAAACACGTATTTTTAAGAGTTCACAACCCTTTTGTTAGGAATTTCTGTTGTGTAGTATTTGTGCTCACAAGAAGCTTTACGAGTTATCTGAAATTTCACCTAATGTAGCATTAATTTTATACTGATGTAACTAACAAATATCTAAACTTACTTTTAATATAATCTTTAAATAATTTATTAATATTCTATAAGATTACCATATCAAATCATACAAGCTTTTTTGAAATTCTACTTCATCCTTTTTTAGTCAGATAGGGGAAACATAGATGTTTGCAGACCTTAAGCAATTTTCCTACAATCTCACTGTCTTTCAAATATGCCATACTTTTTTTCTGGGTTTCAGTCTAGTCATTCAGGAAAACCATACACTTCCATAAGCCAGGACAGTAACGGTGAACCATTTCAAGCTTTCAAGGATGAGAGACCCCTGTGGCACCAGTGCCTTAGGTTGACTGAGGGAGAGCAACACCTCTGTTAGTGCTAGTCTTACCCAAGGCAATGGAAAATCCTACTGAAAGATGGTGGCTTTTCTTTGATTTGAAGTCTTTGTAGTCTCTGCCTCCCACTGTCAGTTTGACTCCTTCCCAGGGCTACTCTCTATCCTCATGTCTTATGTTGCTGCAGCAGTTGCTCAGGTCCCCCATTCCCTTTTCATTTTTTGCTATTTTCAAAGACAATAAAAGACACAGAATTTCAAAACAAGATGATAGGAAATTAATGATGGTTATTATAGTGCATATTGTTGTGTTCAGAATAGTTGCCCAGATCACCAGATATAGGCATACAAAATTGATCAAAAAATAAGCATTAACTATTCCTTGCAGTGAACTGTTTAAAAACAAGTTAGTGACACAGTTATCTACATGTTTCTTCCTTCTTTTCTTCTTTCCCCATCCCAGTTATTCTTTCCTTTTCAGCAATTTCTTTCTCTTTTACAGTGTCTGTTGTATCCTTTGGATCTTATTTATTTTTTCAGTTTTTTATACTAGGGAGATAATACGATGTTCCCATTCCAATTTATTTATTTTTTTGGTGGAAACTGGGGTTGAACTCAGGCTCTTGTGCTTGCCAGGGAAGCACTTATTCCACTGAGCCATCTCCCTGACCCCTCCATTCCCTTTTAGAATAGACTCTGTCTGTATTGGATCTGTCCTAGGTGTGTCACTCACAAATGTGGCAAGATGAAAGAAGCACACAAAGCATCCCATGCAGTGTGCATAGCTGTATAGTGACGCTGTCCTTCCCTCATTAGGATGAATGAGAGTTGGAATGGTTTGCATGAGTCTGTTGCTCTCCACTTCCTTGTCCTATCTGTAACCTTTAACACAGGACTTAGGTTAGTCCTCAAGATTCCTATCACATTGTCCCTTCTTCACTGAGACTGGAAAAAAAATTCAGAAAGATATTTTGTGTTCCTTTTGTGTTGAGAATGTAATTTCCTACCATTACAAAAATATTAGCATTAATAAGTGATAACATTTCAAAGATATTGTGATTATCAATAAGCTTATAACTAGTACGGCTGACTTTCAATTACTGATTCTAATTATCTTCATTTAGCATAAATAATAAGATTCTGATTATTAGTAATGTCCCTTATTTGTTAATCTGTACAATTATTATAAAATGTTTTTCTTTAATTGAAGCAGGTCCCACAAGAACAAAAATTTCTTGTAAACCTAATTGAGTTATGGGGTGTTCTTGCAAGTCATTAAACTGAGGACCTTTGAAAACATCTCCACTTCAGTTTCACATGAATTCAGACTGTGGTTTCTGCTCTAGTTAGCCAGGAGGAGCGAACTGCTCCCACGTGTGGTCTGACAGACCCTGGAGTCCCCTGTGGAGGATGCAGCAGACTGGTGCAGAAGGAGGGTGGTTGGGGTGCTGCACTGGGAATATGCAGCAGCTGCTAGCAGGCTGTGGTTTCTAGTGGATGAGCTTCTGCTGCTAAATTTCATCCCCCTTTTCCCCTTTCCCTCACTCTTTCTAGTCCGCCCACTTAGATCCTCAAACTCCTTTAAATTCAAACCGAGACTGTGATACTTCCAAGCAATTTTCTGTATCTACTTGTACTGTACAAAGATCCATGAGTACTTATGCTTGAATTGTTGAATGCTCTGCACATAACAGTTGTACAGGAATGCTCCCCACATAGCCTTTGGGAATCACAAACACATGTTTTCACTTGCTAGAATGAGACCATATTCCAAAATTCTAGGCATATATATATATATATATATATATATATATATATATATATATATATATATGGCTCCTTTCTGCAGGAGAATGAATGAATGCAGGAAGCATATAGAAGATGGCTCTTCGATTAAAAATGCTTGGAGATATTTGAAATAAAGCTATTTAAGTGAGATGCTGATTTTTCCTTATGGTTGGAGATCAGCTCAATTACCCATGATAATGGTCTTCAATATAATTTTATTCAGTTTCTATTGCTTAGAATGCCTTAAACAGTGGCATCTTCTTGGCTTTTTTAAGACTTTGCTGTATGCCCCCAGGGTCAGCACAAGTATATAGCTTGGAGTATTCCATGCTCAGATCTTCTTGCTCAACTGAAATATCAAAGAATTATCAAATAATTAAAAGTATGTCATTTGGAATACTGAATTCTTGAAGGCAGATTAGATAGTCTATAAACTAAAATAATATAATTGAATCATTTCTCTCCAGGTACTAATTTCAGAGGCAAAATAATTTAGCATGAAATGAAAATGAACAATCAAGGCAGTTGATAATTAAATAGAACTAACATTGTTATTTGGGGGCTGTGATTATTGTCAGTGTTTGTATTTGCTACAGTTCTAACAAGTATTAGCTAACAATTTTTAATGCCGTCATCTCTCTCACTCATATAGATGCTTTCCAAAACCTCCAGTTCAGGTAGTGCTGAACTCTACTCAACTGTATTTTCTTTTCTTTTTTGATTAGCACATCTTTTTAATTAAAATTATCAGTTTAGATGAAGAGCAGGACTAGAATAGTGTTTATTATAAACTTCTGGAAATCACATTTATATAAAAGGAAGGGAACAGGCCAGCAGAACTCCATGCTGGTGCAGCTAATGGTATTGCACGTGGACAGAATACGCTATTTAGGGTAGTGCAACACTCAGGTCAGGCTAGGAATAGGAAGAGACAAATGCAGAGGACAAACCTCTATTTTTTTTTTTCTGGATTCTGAACTCTCTAGTGGCCTCAAAATTATTCAGCATACTGGACACATTCAGCAAGCTCTTTGCAAAAATGATGGCAGGGTCCTCATCACATTGTGCTATGTTCATATTCTTGGTTCCAATCATGTGCAAGTGCAGCACAGAGCTTGGTCTCACAGAAAAGAACAGCTATGACCTTCCAGGACCTGTTCTCATGGATAGGAGGGAAGGGAGTGAACTCCTACTTCACCCAGATTTTAGGAAACAATACTTTGGCTATTGTTCCCAAAGATTACTCAAAAAAGGCAACCTTTTGGGCTTTGATTTTGGTCATTCAGTTGGAACATGGAAAAAGTGACAGTGAATAGGAATGAATACTAAAATAGGCTGCTGCTAGAAAATAAAAAAAATTTTTAAAAAGTTCCTTGCCATATTCATGAAAATGGCAATAACTGTTTGTATAAAAAGGCTACAAACTCATAGAAAAGATCAACTCTGGCTTCTAAACAAAGTATAAAACTGATTTTTTTTTTTATATCCTTGAGTGTTATACAAAAAAATGTAAACCTTTGGACCTAGTCACCAAGAATGAGTGTCCTAAGCACAGACATGACCTTAAAGTTTGGCTTGAGCTAGTTTTATCTTCAAGTTTTCTCCAAGTTTGTCCATGAACTCAAAAGTATTCAAGTAGTCAGAACGTTGCACATTGGGTAAACCTTTAATGCAAGCAGCCAAGTCCTTGGTCATGAAGCCAGCCTCAATGGTCTCAATGGAGACTTCTTCCAAAGCTTTTGCAAAGAAGCCAAGTTCGTTGTTGTTATCAAGCTTTTCTCTGTGGGCCAACCCTCTGGACCAGGCAAAAATGGAAGCAGTAGGATTGGTAGAGGTCTCCTGTCCTTTCTGGTACATGTGGTAGTGGTGTGTTACGGTTCCATGGGCAGCCTCGGCCTCCACTGTCTTGGCATCTGGACAAATCAACATGCTGGTCATCATGCCAAGAGAGCCATAACCTTGAGCCACAGAATCCGACTGCACATTGCCGTCGTAGTTCTTACAGGCCCAGATGAAGCCTCCTTCTGACTTCATGGCTTGAGCCACCATATCATTGATAAGCCTGTGCTCATACCAGATCTTCTGGGCTTCAAACTTGGATTTGTACTGCTTGTCATGTATCTTTTGAAAGATGTCTTTAAAACATCCATCATATTTCTTCAGAATAGTGTTTTTGGTGCTCAGATACAGAAGCCAACCCCTAGAGAGAGCCATTTGGAAGGAACTGTGTGCAAAGTCTTCAATAGACTTATCTTGGTTGTACATCCCCATGGCAACAGCACCGCCCTCTTCAAAGTTGTGGACCAGGTATGTCACCTTTTGGCTTCCATCGCTTGATGTGTAGGTTATCTCTACCTTCCCAGGACCAGGAACAACAAAATCAGCTGCTCTATATTGATCCCCATAGGCATGACGACCTATGATGATCGGTTTTAGCCACCATGACACAAGGCAGGGAATATTTTTACAGATAATAGCTTCTCTGAAGACAGTGCCATCCAGGATATTTCGGATGATACCATTGACTCTTTTCCACATTTGTTTCAACTTGAACTCCTCTACCCTCTTCTCATCAGGGGTGATGGTGGCACACTTGACACCAACATTGTATTTCTTTATAGCTTCGGCAGCATCCTTGGTGACTTGGTCGTGGGTGGCATCCCAATTATCTATGCCGAAGTCATAGCTATGCAGATCAAGTTCCACATAGGGAAAAATGAGATCTTCTTGAATCAATTCCAAATGATTCACGTCATTTCATCTCCTTGCATGTCTACTACAGAACCGCCACGGATTTTTCCAGACATTTTTGCTGATGATAAATATGTACAGTCCTTACGCAGATGGCTTCTGAGCTTCAAACACCAAAAGCTGCTGACCAGGGACCAAAGGGCAGGGTCAACTGTGTTTTCTTCTACATATATGAACCTAAGATAAGGCCAATTTATTTATTGTGCCTAGTAAGAAATCAACAACAACCAATCATAAAACAGAATAATTATGACACTATCATAATAAGACAGGTGAATGTGGCCTCTCCCTCTCTTTCTCAAGATATTTCACTGACTGTTGTTGACTATAGATAAATAAAACCATGGATAAGGAGACCACCATAGTGATGGGCACTTCTCTTGCCTTTTCCCATTTCATCTTTATAGCAGCTCTACTGTCATCATTCTCTTTGAGAAAAAGAAATGGGCATCAAGTTCCTTGCCCATTACAGCCAGCGCTGAATTTTGAATCCCTTTAAGTCCCAACTCTCACTGCCAATGAGAATTCGCCAAACAGGAACATGGAGGTGGTAAGCTCTGTAACATAGTTTTTGGAATGCAGTTCTTTCTGTGATGGCACTGAAGATAGCAGTTAAAGTACAAATGAGACTCCTAATGAAATGCAAAGTAGAAGGAAAGTACCAAATGAGTTCAATGATTTTTTTTTGTATTTTGAAAGCAATTTCATATATATTTCCATTCATATAAATGTATTATAAGCTGTAGTGTTGTTACATGTATTGGTGTGCTTGTCAGAAAGACTGAGGAAACCCACCAAGAGGCACCAAATGACTTGTACTATACTATAATGAATAAGGCAGAGCTAGGAATCAAACTCTCAATTTCCCAAGACCCTTTCCATTAGAGTTTTTGTTCATTTTTTTTCAGGATAGGAAGATATAATAAAAAAGATGTTTTAATATCCTTTAGTTAGTTGGAGTTGTTATTTGCAATTGTAAAATCTATAATAATGACCCATGCTTATCAAAGAATGTTGAATGAGAATTTAACATCAGTTAATTGTAGGTGAAGACTTGATTGAAATTTGTTTTGCATTTTTAGTGGCCTTGCAATGCTCTTGGTATTAAACTTGAACCCTTCTTAATTGTTCAATGACATTCTGCTCCAAAAGCATTTATTGAGGAATTCAAGCCTACTTTTGGGACACCTGGTGGCAGTTGCTTAGTAACAGTGACAGCCAGTTTTAGATTATTGTGGTCACTTAGTTCTTGCATGTTAACAATTAGTTAAAAACATTCTCTTCCATGGCTCAAAATTTCAGAGAGAGTATAGCTCAGTCACATGCTCATGTCTTGGTGATTACAGCACTGGCCTACAGAGGAAGGTGAGGGTGAGGAAATGTTCTGGAATAAACGTGAGGTAGCATACATCCGGGGACCTCTCAGTAACCAATCTAGGCAGGATAAGCTCCCTGCTGGGAGATGGCAAAGATGAAAGTCTGAGAACGTACACAGAGCATCCTCTGACTCCTTTGCTTTGGTCACTTGGGCATTTTTTTTTTTCTCTGAGAATGATGTATAATTTCTTAGGCTACTCATATCTCAGTTGTTTCCACTCTTCGATATCCAGAGGGAAGTCATATCTCTGAGGAAATGAACCCTGAACATCTCTGGAAAGTCAAACTGGCTGCTTGAAGGGCTACCATCCCTGCTGAGCTCCTCCGTAGCAGTTGCCATGCATGGCTGACACTCAGAAAACGATCTCCTTACATCCATTCTGTAAGCAGGTGAAATGTAATGATTAATACATCACAACATGTTTAAAACATTGATAGACTGTCTTGGAAAGATGTGAGTAGGCACAGAATGCTTCTGAGGCAAAGCTCACTTCTGAAGGGAATTAAAAGGTAATTGGAGGGATAAAAAAGGGCTGTAGTAAAGTAAGAACAGTGTGTGTTTTGTTCTGGATACACAAAATTAAAAATCAGACTGCATTATTTAGATCTTTGAAACACTAGATCATTTACTGTTTATTTTCTGATTTGAAAACTCTTAGATGATTTGTATTGTGCTTTTCCATCTGTTCAGAGTGTTAATCTCAAATTTTACATTTACCTAGTAAATTTCATCTCACAGACTCTAAATGTGACCTATTACACATATAATCCTTTTCTAGATCCCTGGAAAAAATCATACCTCTTTTTCCTAGGAAATACTAACGTGGAGAGATGCAAAGCGTGTGACATAGCAGATCAGTCAGTCTGCAACAGTGTAATGGATCTGAGACATGCTGAGAATTGCTAGCATATTAAATCATGAGCACAAAGCACCAGCCGGTTGCCCATTATTATCCAAATCTTACCATTTTTCAATGATTTCTTGATCCTTGTATTTGAACAAAATTCTAAGTTGATATTGAATCTATAGCACCTCTTTAACTGATGCAAAAACATGGAACTCCAATACCATAGAAAGTCAGATCCTGAGGTACAGTGAAGATGTTTAAGCAGCTTAGCTCCAAAGAGCATATGTTTTCAACTAGTCCAAATTAGATCCTATCAGCTAGTCTGGATATGTAACAACAGAGAGATTTCTGTAAGAATGGAGACTGTACTCATGGTTAGCCAGCCCGTGTAGCTCTATGGAGACATACAGGCTGGATAGCCTTGTTACAGGTGAATTCAGCACTGTCCACATGCAGCAGATCTGGATCTTGGGAGCTTCCCAGGGTCACAAGCCTTTTCTCCCCTCTGCTGGATCAAATAAAAACTCATGAAGAGTTCCTTAGCTGTTCACCTGGTTGCAGAGTTATTGGGGGATGGAAAAGTATTTCTGGACCTGGAAAAGTTATAGCTGGCTCCTTTTATTTCTCCTGTAACAAAAGAATGCTCCTACCCTTCTTTGCATATTCATCAGGAACACTTAATGGTGGTATTAGTGAAGAAAAAGATTGTACTATTGAAACAAAAGTCATATACTTTAGCATTATTATAACTCATGCCTCAGGAGTCTAAACTCCATTTTCTGATTATGTTACTTATAGAGCCAACATATTTCTACACAAGTGAGATAATTTGTTGGCTACTACAGATGCAAAGATGAGTAAAATGCCTACTACAAAACTTCAGAGTCTCCTAAATGAATATTAGAATGCAAAGAGAAGCTGATGAGCAGTGCTAGCCTGCTGGTACCTGGGAAAGCCAGAGTTTCCTCCTCTATAAAATGACTATGTGCAGCAGTCTCTTAGCCCTTCTTCAGATCTAATATTTCCTGATTCGTTCTGCTCTATTATCAGTGTATGCCACAGCTTTTATTAACACAGGTAATTTCATTTGATAGAAAGTAGCATCATTTTGTCAGTTCATCATATATTCCTCTCCACTGCTTAACACTTGTCCCTCAGTTCACAAACTTAATTCTTTCCATGGTTCTGGTTGTGCACCTAGTTGGACGAGAACTGAATCCAATTTCTCTATAAGACCTTTGTAAGATCCAATTTCTCACCCAATTGAGTTTTCAACCAGAATTGTGGGAAGAATTAAGTTTATGAACCTGTACTTGACCAAAATCCTACTTTAGAAGACTCAATGTGTTTACACGTTCAAACTTAAAAAAACAAGCTATTTTCTGACAAGGATAAATATCACTCAGCTAGCAGAATTAAGTAAAAGAGATACATTAAAATGTTCAGGCTATTACTGGAATCCATTTGGATTCATGCTGTAGTAGAAGCATCTCCTCAGTAATAGTTTTGCATTCTGTTCAAGTATGCTACAGACATGCAAAATCTCAAGGTGAACTCAGGTCTGACTATAAGTTGAGAATATATGTTATAAGCCAGATAAACCATTAACAGAAAAATCATCATCAAATTATCATTCCCATTTATCATAGTAGCTGGCAGATTCAGCACCGCTTCATGTGGGGAGATGGAGTGGGGATGGGGAAGTACAGTCAATATCTTCAAAGAGAAAAGAAGAAAAGGATATGCTTATAGATTGCATTCGTGGTCATTGTCTCAAGTATTTTTCTGCCTAAGCGACTCTTTCATTCTCTAAAAAATTTATTAATCTATTATGACTTGAGAGCTTTGTCTTCTTTTGGCTGTAGGCAAAACAGATTTTATAAGTTGAAATATCTATGACCCTGGCCTTGACATTTAGTTCCTCTGAATCTCAATGTACTCACCTGACACTTTTCTCCAAAGTTTTTATGAGAACACAATGATCATGCATGTTAAAACAAAGTCACAACTATGCCTACTTCCTTCATACAGGGTGTATCATAATTACTAGGGCTTGACAACATGGTGGTTTGCCTTCTTGCTTATCAGAGTGGAACAAAATATAAAACTTGGCTTCTGTTGATATTAGTCTTGTTTCACAGTGATGTGGAAATGTATTTTAATAGTTTTGTGCTAGACAATGTCTGGGTTTTTCTATTGGGAAAAATATGTGAAACTTTGAGTCAAAAAGGAGTCCTATGATTTATAAGAATCTTTTATCAAGTTTCTCTAAATATTTCTTCCTAGTTATTATTGCTCTTAATTTACTAATTTTTAAAACTATATAATGAAAATGATTATACAGTTATAATGCAGTACAGCACAATATAATACATTCTAATATTACATAATAAAATAATACATTTATTCAGTTTATCTATAGATTTTTTTTATAGTCAGGATTCACAAGGGAAAGAATACAATACAGGACACATAATTTATAGAATTATTTTATAATATTCACTTAAAAGAGTTAAATGCGAAAGAGTGTGGGAAACCTATCTACACACTAGAGATACAAAGAATTCTGCTGAGGATCTGAATCTCAAGGCAATGTCCTATATGAATGATGTCTCATGCAGATCTGTATCAAGGATCTGCACTGGGAAGGCCCAAAGATCAGTGGCAGAAGCTAGAAAGTCTGTGCCTGTGGAATGAGGAGTCTATGCCAGCAGGTTAACTGATCTGCACTGGTGCCAGGAAGGGATGCTGAAAGTAAAGATCAGAGCTTCTCCAAAGAGAACCACAGCCATCCTCAGCAGTAAAGACCTGCGCTTTGGTGATGAGAAAAGCTGAGTGCATATCAGGAAAGCCAGCGTGATAGGCTTCTCCAGGAGAAGCAACAGCTCCACCTCTTCCCCTCCAGTTCTCTTCTCATGCTGCTAACAGCAGTCCTCAGGAGTGTCTCCACACTCAGGACTGCTGTTGATTCAGTTCAGCTGGGGGTTAAAAAGTGACCATTAGTTAATCCACCACAAGATTGATTGAAAACATATGCAAGGTGAGCACATTCCAGCCCTCTAAAGTATCAAACAATGTTTTTCATATAAAACAGAAAGTTCACAAGATTTTTCATGACAGTAAGCATAAGGAATAAAATCTAGAGCTTGATGATTTCAATCAGGGTCAGTTCTGTTCCGCTGTTCAACTGTAGTGGAATGGGCATGGTTGTGGCAGCACCCATGAAGGCTAGCTGAAACCAAGGGATTTAGGGTGAGTCCCCGGTAGTCGATTTCACGGTATTCCAGGTCAAGAAGTAAGAACCAGCCAGACCTGGGGATCTGGAATGGAAAGTCAGGAATGAGTTCTTTTTTGTTGTTTTGTTTCTCTCTGTCTCTCTTTGTCTCTGTGTCTGCCTGCCTCTCTCCTTCTTTCTCTACCTCCTTCCTGATACCTTCTAATTATAGTGCAGCCACATTTTATTTCCTAAATTGTGTTCTTTGCTTGATCATACTGGATAAGACTTAAGAAAGTCACTTCCTGTTTCCTCAGGTTTGAAGAGTGGCCTATCATCTCCAGTGCCTACCTCCAAGGGATTGCAGTCTATGTGTTGGTTGGAATTTTCAAGACAATCACATTTAGCTTTCCATTCCTGATCCATGTAATAGTTTTGGTGGGAAAAATAAGGACAACAAGTCATATTTAGCAGAAGGACTAATTTGGTGAACTGGGATAGCACTGAAATCAGTTTTCTCATCTGAATAATATAAATAACATCACTTTTTTCAAAGGATAGTGTGGAGATGAAATGATGTAGGTGAGTACTAGGTGGTTGTTTCTGTTACTTTTCTCTCATTTGCTGGGACAAAATACTTGACACCCAAAATTAAGGCAGGAAAGGTTTATTTAGCTTGCAATTTGTGGAAACTTCAGTCCATACTCTGCTGGCTCCAAAGCAGTCTAGCACATGGCAGAGAGCTGCAGCTGAAGGTGGTGGAAAACAGCAAAGCAAAGCAAGGACCAGGAGCTGCGGCTTCTACCGAGCCTCCCTCCCTTCTATCCACGCTGACTGCATTGACGTGAGCTTCTCCAAGGAAGTGGCGCTGAACACCCTTCCTCCAGCTCCTTTATATTTCTTTTTTGAGCTGTCACTTTAGGGCGGGCCCTCCAAACCCTAGGGAGGGCCGTCCACCAGTCACTGAGCTACCAGCTTCTCAAGCTGATGCAAATATCAACCCACCACAATGATGTACAGTTAAACAACAAAACAAGACTACTCTATGGGATTTAGCAACTGATATCCCAAAGCATTTAGCAACTTTTCTTTTTGAGCAATTGATATTCTTGCAACTAGAGTTATTTCCCTTTAAATTCAATCCAGCTAATTTGAGCAACCATAACCCTGTTTACGCTGTAAAGCAAGGAGGGTAAGATAATGGCATTTCCAAAGAATGATCTGATGTAATATTATTTAAATTACTAGAATATTAAAACAAGATAAATTAATTTAGGCCATATTGGGGTAGGATGGATGGAGCTGTTTGTGTTCACAAATGTCACAATATTTAATATATCATTGAATATTGACATAATAGATCATCTTTTTATTACAAAGGACAAAAAGACTTAGAAATATTGCAAAACGTTCAATCAGAATGGCTGCTCTTTTATCAGCAAACATCCTTTATAGCTGAACCCTTCAACTAATTACTTGAACTAATACTTTTTATCAATTCAATGTAGTAAATTTACAGTTTCCCTTTCAAAAATAACTAAACTCAGTGTGTACTTTGGAAATGCTAGTGTCAGAGAAAATGGCTTAAATGTGCAACGCACGATTTCAAAATAATAGCAGAACTTAGAACTGAGGTAAAAACAAAATAGTCATTGTGATTTGCTCATAAAGTTCTGGAATAAATGTCTAATATGATTTGTTTTAATAATTTCTGATAGCTTGAGATATAAATTGCAAAAAGCCAACTGACTCATCCATGCTCCTGAAATGTTGTTCGTGACAAGAGATTTGACATTTTCCTTGCAACACTGCACTTACTCAAAACATGCTGGCATAGTCTAACTCTGCTGTAACCTGAGGCAATGTGAGTCACGGAGCTACCATTTCTGGGGTAAGGTATCAGGTGAAATTTCTAGTTACATATGGCGAAGCTTAATGAATTTTAGTTTAAGAGCATTTACTGAAACCCTACAAAAACACTTTGTTTAAAAGTTACAGAACTACAATCTGATTGGATGGACCATTGCATGGCTTGTCCCTTAATGTATTATCTCTGCAAAATTCACATGCTAATGTTCACTTTACATACCAGGGAGCTCTCTATTGATTTCCAAAGTGGCTTATGGTCAAATAACCAATGTTAATAACCTAAAACCTTTAGAAAATGAAGACCACTGCTGAAGATAATGATGGCACCTCAAACCATATAAAATATCATTACATACTTAACATTACTACCAAAAAAGTTCAAGTTGTTTGTACCTGCAGGTCCCAAATCTTTTGGTACCATGGACCAGTTTTGTAGAAGACAATCTTTCCATGGGGGGAGGTTGAGGGCTTTCTCAAAGACAGCAACTTAGATACCTTTATCTTGTACTCTGAGAACTGAGAAGATAACTATACAGTGTATTAATTATCATTACTCTATTAGCCTTATTTGAAATTTTTTTTGTATTTCTATTATTATTCTTCACTTCAAAAGAAAATGCATAAGATTTGACTTATAGATGTCAAATCTTATGCATTGAACTATAAGCTGCTTGATCTACAATCTTTTAATTTGATGCCCCAGTTTGGAGTCCAATATGCTTTGGTTACCTGAATGTCAGATTGTTGCCCCATATTTGGAAAGTTTTCTGGTATTACTTCTGCCCATATTCTTTTTATATCATTTGTATTGACTCCTTCTTTCTCACTGATGCCTCTTAGTCTCAGATTGTTCATCTTTGCATCATCTTGCAGATGTTATATTATTTTTTTCTGCATCCTAATTGTTTTTAAGAGATCTTTTCTTTCCTTTTCACTAGCTGAAATAGTGTCTTCAAGATCTGAAACTCTATCTTCACTTTCATTCAAACAGTTCTGCAAGCTTATGATTGAGGTTTTAATTTCCTGAATATCTCTTTGAATCTGCTTCATGCTCTCTATTTTTTTCCTATATTGTTTATTCAAGGATTCTATCATTTTTTATTCTCTCCTATTTTTTAATCAATGTCTTCTTTAGAAACACTTAGTGTTTCTTTCACTATTGTTATCATTCGTTTTTTTACTTCAGAGATTACTTCTGATCTGATTTCCTCTATATCTTTCTACAGTTATTTCTTTACTTCAGACACTATTAATTCAGATTTTAGATGTGTGATTCCCAATTTCTTCTATGCTAGTGTCTCCTGCATTTGTTCTGGGTAGGCTTAGGGCCTGAGACTGAATTTTGCTCCTTCTCTTTGTCATTTTGTGTAGCACTGTCCTCTGACCTTTGGTGTAAAGCTTTGGTACAGTTATAACCTTAGCATCTACTGAAATTCTTACCCAGGAGAGATTATGAGGTTAAAGCAGTTACAGTTTTTTATTTACAGAACTACAGTTAGGAACAGTAATAATGGGTAGTAACACTCATCAGTTGCCAAACTTTTGTAACTAATGGGTTTGTATTTTAGACCATAAAAGCAGACATCATGTCTGTGTAGCTAAGCAGATATTAAATTGAGAATTTGTATTTAAGTTAGTTCCTCTAAGTTGTCTGATCACCTCCCCTTGATGTACCTAGGGTTTTCCAGGCAGACTAGTTCACCCTGATTACCTGTTGCACACTCTCTAGATCAAGAGAGAAAGAGAGAGGATGCTTTCATAAATCTGGCTCTAGCAAAGTGTCTCAGCTTACCAGGTCCAGATCTACCAAGTTCGAACTCTTCCAGATGCGCTGGCTTGGGTCTGCCTGCTGTGCTTAGCTGCTACTTCTTGCTGCAGCACAGCAGGCCTGGACTCCATGGGGAAAGAGATCCGGCAAGGGCAAGAGGAGAGTCTTACCTGCACACCAGGCCTGGGCTTGGGCTCGATCTACAATCTTTTAATATTTACCTTTCTGACTTCTGTCTATTTCCTACAAAGACTTTAGGTATATGTTAATGTCTTTCTCTTTACCTGATATCCTCACTCTGTGATATCTTCTGATTATGTGCTTTCAAACTTCTTACATAGTAGTTATATCTTCTCAAGTAGAGTTTGTACTATTTTTTATACTACTCTGTACATGTTAAAAATATTTGCTAGATTATTCTTCATGAGATAGCTGTTCATTAATCATTTCCTGAATGGCAAAGACTTATTTTTACAGATGATAGCCATAGAGCCCTCAGCAATGCACAGACTATTATATCTCCCCGATCTATTAGATTATGTTTACCATAGGTTATTTTCACCAGATCACAGTAAATATCCAACTTATGAATGAGTTCCATTCTGGAAGAACGTATGTAATTTTGACAAAGTGAGTCTTATATATCCAAGACACAAATATACATGTACATTGCTTTGTGCTTCCCAGCAGCCTCATCGCCACCGCTCTTCTTCTTGCTTCCAGACATCCTGGGCTCTGACTGAGCACTGTAGCACCGTACACTTTCACAGTGTAGTATGCACACCACAGTACAACTGTGCAGTGTTTGTCAGAGGTGTGATACTTCTGTGACTTGTTCATATCCGTAAATGTAATGTGAGGTCTCTTCGTATCTGCAAAGTTTTGCAAATCGAATGTTTGTGTGTCAGAGGCTTACTGTATTACTATTCCATCCATTCAACAACTGTGTATATTGATACAAAATACATGCTATTTTTAATTCTGTATACTTTGTGTTTCTTGGATTTTATGAGGTATTCTGAAAATAGAAAGTCTCACAGATGAGGTGAAAGTTATATTTATGTATACTTATGATTTCATGTCATTAATATTTCTATTTGATTATTTTGAACTAGATAGTTTGAGCGAGGGAGAGATGTAACCTTTCACTTTAGAATTATCACTTTGGCAGCCTTTCTAAAACAGATAAGAGGAATAGCCAGATAGCTCAGCAGACTAAACTACCTGCTTTGGCAGAGTGCAGCAACTGGGGTTCAATCCCCTACTTGCCATGCTGGTCTTGCCTGCTGCTTGTTAAGATGGAGACTGAGACCGGGCACGATGGTGCATGCCTGTAATCCCAGTGCTTGGGAGGCTGAAAACAGGAGGATCAGTATGACTTGGATCTGTGTAGTGAGATCCTGTAGACCATGTCCTAAATTCATAATAAATAAACAAAACAGATAAGAGAAGTAAAGACTGGAAATTGCAAAGTACTTGTTATTACCTATGGAAGACATGATGATGTCAGGTCTAGTTGAAGAGGCAGTGAGTTTGAAGAAAAATTAATGTACTTGGAGATAGTTGGCAGAGGTTTCTGAAAAATGACTTCTGAATTTAAGATATGTTAAGGTACAAGAGGAAGTGGTTTGGTTTTGAGGTATCTGTCTGGTGGCATTTCAGAGATTCAGGGAAGTGAAAAAGAAACATGGCTTAACTTGTTCAGAAATCATTGAAGTTGTCATGATATAAGTTGGAGCAGGATCAAATAGAGAGAAACCCTTCTTAAAGAATAAAGACAGCAAGAAGTGCTGGTGGCTTGAGCATGGGGTTGGGATGATGGAGAAGTAGGTGCCAGAAAGACCTTGGGTGTGATAGCTGATAAACTGCTGACCAGAGAGGGAGGGAGGGAGGCAAACTTTATTTGGGAGGAAGTAGAAAGGTATTTTGAGAGGGATTTGGCACACTGAAAATAATTTTCATGTGGATGAGTAGATTTAACATCTAGAGGTATGAGGAAAGATGTGGGTTGGAGATATACAATTGTGAGACATTATATATAGATGGGAATTAAAGGTATGAACCAAATAAGATAATCAGAAAGATGCTGGCTCTTAATCTGGGAGAAACTTTAGCATTTATGCACTGAGGAGAAAAAAAGTAAGTCTGTGAAGGAGGTGCAGAAGGAGCAGCCAGAATGGATTCTACTGAGCTGAATCAATGAAAGGACAAACATGGATGAATTACAGGATATGTATGGGGTGGAGGATATTTCCCTTATTATGTACAAATGAATTGGTATTTTCTTACTTCTGCACTAAGCCATGTTTGCCTGGTCCATTCCTATAGACTCTTCTGATGAGCAGAGATCTCCATTTCATAAGCCGTTGCTTAGTGCTTAAACCACAGGGCATATATTTATTTTTCTCTTTAACAAACATTATAACACCAGAATTGTTGGAAGCATAATTGTAGAATTTGCTCAACTGTCTCTTCCTGTTCTTTTAAGCAGATCTTTCATACTTTAGGGAACATAGATAATATCTTCTGGGATGGCAGTCTAAGACACT
This sequence comes from Ctenomys sociabilis, assembly GCA_004027165.1. Lineage (NCBI taxonomy): Eukaryota > Metazoa > Chordata > Mammalia > Rodentia > Ctenomyidae > Ctenomys > Ctenomys sociabilis. Next base: position 21,891 of record PVKA01002526.1, on the reverse strand, counting down.
CCCTTCAAGCCCTTATTCTTCTTCTAGTAGCTTTATGGGACATTGTTTTTAACTGCTCCTTGTATATAAGCTATAATTCCTAATGATCACCTCTCCAAACAACAGAAGTTCAAAATATTTTAAATCTCTTCCTATTAGAATTTCATAATTTCTTCTTTCCAAGCATCTTAGAAACTAAAAACAATAATGCGAAAGAGTTTCATTCTTCTCTCTCAAAATGTCCTTCCCATTCCAAGCAGTAATAGCCCTGGCATAACTCACCTCTAAGAGCCATTGGCTTGTTGCTGATGCAGTGGAATTTCTGAGGCTAAAGAAAACATCTTTTAAAAACTGAATAATTTATCCCGTGGGGCATATATCCTGTGATGGTGAATTTCATATGTTAACTTGACTGGGCTATGACCAGGCCACGTAGACATTTCATGCTGCATATGAGGGCATTTCCAAAAAAGGTTAACGTTTGATTCAGTAGACGGAGGACGTATCATCTTCACCAAGGTTAGTGGACATCACTAAAGGCCTCAGTAGAACAGAATGGCAGACAAAGGGTGAATTCATTCTGCCACTGGGGAATCTACCTCCCACCCCTGAGTGCTGCTACTCCTGGTCCTTGGGCCTCCTTGGACCAGGACTTGCATTGTGGGCTGTACTGGTTCTCATGCCTTTGGATTTGAACTGGAGCTACACCTCTGGATTTCCCAAGCCTTGGCTGGCAGACAGCAGACTGTGGAACATCTGGGTCTTCACCACCACATCATCCAATCCCTTCTAATAAATCTAGTTCTCCATATATATTTGTATACCCCATTAGCATACGTCTTTGAGAACCATGACAAATGTAGGCACAAAGTTCTTGGCCATAGAGGATCTTCTATTATGCAATTTACATCTGTGCTTGTATTTTTAAATCTCTGACTTGGGCTGCTTTTTAATGACTTAGAATTCTATAATGATCAAATATGTCATTGAAATTATTGCAAATTCCATGTTAATAAACATTGCTTACAAAGACTCTTTTTTTTCCCCACTCTGTTTTAATGCTGAACCCCAGTGTTCTGCTTGTACTTTTTGTGAAATGTTTTTAGAAGAGAAGTTTTGGTTTGTGTTTCAAGCATTTCATCACAGATGGACCAAAATTTAATGAACATGGTCAGTGCTATTTTTGATCAATTCTGAGAACCTTCTTACAAGTCAAAATTATTTGGGAGGGGTAGAAGGATAGTTTAAAATGCAAGTATAATAAAATGATAAGGCTTTTATCATTCAATATTTTAAACAATTTTTCTTGATCATGTAGAACACAAAAACTTTACATTTTTTTACCTAATACAATTTTGTCATTCTGGCTTAACTTGTGTAGTTTCTTCTCCACTAGAAATAAATGATTAATCCCTTTTTCTTGATCCTTCGCTCTTGGCATTCATATAAATTCTGTAAACTGAATATAGTGAGAAAGGCCAGAATTCTATCCAAGTGGGGGAGATTATGCTCGAGGACAGCAATATAGAATGACAGAAAAAAACAGATAGTCCCTCAGGAAGTTGGAAATTCCACATGCATAAGTTACCTTTATATAACTGAACTAAGTAATATTATACAGTCATAATGATATTATCCATATAAAAGACATGGTAGTCAGTTGGCCCATATGACTTTTGTTTTGCTTGATCATGTAGAACACAAAAAATATTTTAATATAGTGGTAAGATTAATTTCCATGGTTGTATCCATTCTCTATTGTTGCAACTAATTTCAACAACCTTAGTTGTTTAAGTGATGAAAATACATCATTTTAGGATTGGTCCACAATTTAGTGTGGGTCTTTCTGGGCTAAGTGAAGGTGGCAGCAGGCTGTGTTTCTTCTGGAGAGCCTGGAGAACCACTTCCCTGTCTTTTTCACATTCTAGGAACCACCTTCATTCCTTGGTTTCTGCCACCTTCCTTTACCTTCTGGGGGAATAACAGGTTAATGTATGTTTTCCAAGAAACAAAAGCAAAAGAAGCAAAGAATGAAATCATTTGCAGTCATAAGCAATGAAGTTGGATATGGCTTCCAAGGTCCTTGGTGTGCAACATTTCACTTTGTGTGACTAAGATCTTGCTTTTCTTGCATGATGAATCCTCATGAATTCAAAATTTCAAAGCCCCAAGGTTTTGATAACCAAGAATATATTGCAACTCAAAGACAGAAATGTTGCATCTCTTTTTCTCTGATACCTGAATCTTATTTGTAAAAGAGAAGTTCTTTGAAGAACGCAGGTGATTAGGATAGGCCAACTGGTATAATCCAAGACATTCTTCTCTCAAGGTCCTTGACTTAATTACCATTGGGAGGTCTTCCTTGCAAGACATAGGAATATCCTGACTGGTTCTAAGGATTAAAAATGCAGAAGTATTAAAACATTCATTGCTCTGACTGCCATATGGTTAAAATCTTTGACCAATTATGGAATAAAACAGGGACAGGAAATGACTGAATTACTGAGTGTGCTCTGGAGCATGTCTGTTGATATAATAGTCAATAAAAGGATCTACAAATAAAAAGAAAATTATCAACAGCAAGAAAAACAGGTTTTAGGATAACACTTCTACTTACCACGTGCCCCACTTTGCACACAGAGTAACCCTGTTTGTTCATTCACTGTTTAAATAAACTAGTTACATTAATGGGCTGGTTCTGTCATCTGTTTCTCAATCTGGGTAGCAGATGGAACTCCATGTTTTAGGTACTTGAAGTTCTACAGCAAGCATTTAGGTTGAATTATGTAGTGAAAAGAACTAAGTTAATAGTTTTAAAACCTAGTAGGATCTGCGAGAGAATGACCATAACTCAAAAGCCAAATCCATTGTAAACCTAATTTATCTTCTCAGAAAAATGTTTTTTGCATAAATTGATATAACTGTCAGCTATATTTCACATGATAAATATATATCATGTATGATGAATCTCAAGAGAAGGACAAATTTCAGTTCTAATTTTTACATTAGCAAAATAAAAATTGTCACCAAACATTGATAATGAAAATGGCAGATTATAGTTAAAAATTTTTAATGTTACTGGGTCATCTTCTTTGTATTTAGTTAATTGTGTGCCTATAACTTCTTACAGAATCCTTTTAAACTTTAATTTTCTTACTAAAATTGATTTTGGTAAAAGACCTCAATAAAAATATTCATGTTAATCTAATAGATAGCTGCAAATATAGATGGATTTGGTGATCCTAAAATTAATTATAATTAGAAATTTAGAAGGCCAGCTATAAAATCAACCTGAACTGAGTAAAGCAAAGATTCAGACAGGATAAGAAGACAGTGTTTCATGTCATGAGAAGTTAATTCTTCAATTTCAAATTTACAGAAAATTTGAAAAATCTCCCCCACTGATTTGTATGAAAGCAATACGTGATTTCTATATAAAGTGAATGTATGAATTTTGAAGTAGGATTATTTGGCTCATTTCTAAAGTTAATTCACATGTGAATGCAAATTCATACCATATTCACTTGAATTCATACCATATTTCAGCCCACTTGACCTCACTCATGAATCCAGGCTGGAAAGCAGGTTGACGGAAGGACAAATCTGAGGCAGGGAAAGGAATTAATGTTTCCTTAAGCAACTGGCTTGAGCCCACTGCTGGTTCCCAGAGACACACAAAATGTGGCCCTGCTGGGAACAAGTTAAACCATACCATGTACTCTATGCATTGCTTTCTTCTTTGTACACTTCGACACAACTTGGTAGAGGGTGTAGCTAAGAAGCTCAGACTCATAGTGATTCTCCTGTGTCAGCCTTCCCAGCACTGGGATTATAGGCGTGAACCACCATGCCTGGTTTCAGTGACCTGCACTGTGCCCCTGGCCTGGCATGTGGCACTGGAGATCAAACCTGGGTGCTTGAGCTTAGCAGGCAGGTGTGTAGACCACTGAGCTATCTCCCTAGCCAAGTTAAATTAAAGTGAGACTTACAGACTTAGAGTGGCTCAGAATCTTAGACTAAGTTCCCACACCCTAATCACTGGGGTTAGATTTGAACATTTCTAGATTTCATGCCAGAGTTTCCTTCTCCTAATGTTGTTTGTTTTTGGTGTCTTTTTCTTTATTTTCTCAAGCTGAATGTACTGAAAGTTAAAAAGTAGAAGCAATGTAACTCTCTTAAAGCCTTTGGCACTGCCATGCTTATAGGATTTCCTAAGGCAGCACAGAGATCTTGAGTCAGAAATTCCCTCCAGTCATGGATCTTTTCTTACCCTTCCAGCTGTGTTATTCATTTTCCCCCTTTCCCCTCCACAGTCCATGCAGCTATCCATTTCTTCTGGAGGCATGGAACGTGGCACATGCCCGGTCTTCTGCATGGAAATGGGGCCCAGTTACACTGTGACTCAGACTGTCACTCGGCCAACCCACCCGAGATGTCTATGAGGACTCTGGCTTACCTTTCCACTCCTCTCCCCCTAGACTCATGGGGATTAATAGGGTAGGTCTGAGGCCAAACATGTATGTCCTGATTTTGAGAGAACTTCTTCAAGAATGTTGATGAAAGAAAACATGATAACAGAAGAAAGAAATTATGAATTAGGCTACTGAAAGAGATTGATATGTCATAGGAATAATGAAGGTAGCAATATGAAGAAAATGTTGGATGCAAATGATTATTAATAGTCTCCATGGTTTTTATTTGCAAAGACTAATATGTTGATTGTGTTCACAGTGTCTTTATTATAGTTGTATATGAATTACCCTCAGCAATAATATTGTATCACTAAAAATAAAACTTGTAAGGAATATTTAAAATGCACCCTGGTATTTCTGTGATGTTCACAGGAGCATTGTAATGGCCAGCAGTAGACAAGTGGTATGACAAATTCCTGATTCCTAATGTGACTTCCTCAGCTTCTCAGAGTGTTTATAATTACTTTGTGTATCAGTCATTATTGGCTAGAAAAATAGATCTAACACAAGTTACATAACTGTGCAAGAACTGAGAAGATTGGCTTACCAGTGGCCACACACAGAGTGGTGTGAGGAAGAATCCAGATGGTGTCTGCATGGTGGAGACCAAAGGATCTAGGAGAAGGTTTGGAGCTCTCTGCAAGCCCATATCAGGAGGCCAAGGTGGCTTCCACAGTATAGTGGTTGTCATGTTTACCTCACATATCAGGAGGCCAATGGGTCTGTGGTGGAAGTCCGAGAAATTTACATCAAGAGCCTGAAGGATCTGCGCCAGAAACTGAAGATGTTGTGCTGGGAACTATGCAGTGTTGTCCAAGGGGAAGGCGAAGGCTGGAACTCTTGGGAAGAAACAAAAGCAGATGTGTCCTTCCCTGTTTCCCCTTTATACCATCCAGAGGAGGAGCCTCCTAGGGTGGGTCTTCCACACGCTAAGGAGTGGAATGGCTGAGCTGATTTGGTTAAGGTTCTCTTACTCAAGTTGCCACAATCAACCATCACATGTTGTGTTGTAATGAATAGAAAGATTTTAAGATTTCTGATCATCATGTTATGGAAAAAACATTATGGCAATATTTTAAAAATCGGATTGAAAGATAGGGATGCCATAACTTTGAAACTTTGAAAATACATAAAAGTTCTAAATCAAACAAACAAAAAATGAGTAAAATGTTAACAGTGTTTCCCTGTAACATTTTGATTTGAAGCACATTTTGATTCTGCATCATTCTATTTAAATGGCAAACACTCTTCATCCCTGACAAATCAAGATAAGGGATATAAACACTCATGTCAACCACATTTTAGAAATTAAGAATGCTATGATTTGCTTGTGGGCACAAACATACACATTAATTAAATAATCAACATCAAAGATGAATAATATCTTATAGTATTTGTTATGTTCTCAATTTTTATTATTAACTCTGTCAAAAGAAAAAAACCTAGAGAGATCATCTAGAAATTTGGGCATTAACTAACAAGTATTAGTTAATTAACATGAAAGTTATTAAGACCTGGATTTAGACATTGTATCTGTTGTTTTTCTATTGCTAGGACAAAATAACCCAATACCCAGTGCTTAAGGGAGGAAAGGTTTACTTTGGTTGTAAGATTCAGAGCACTAAATCTACACTGGCTGGCTCCAAGGCAGGGACGGTGTGGTGGAAGAAAGCTGAAGAACCCATAAAGCCATAAGCAGAGAGAAAGGAGGGAGAAGCCAGGCACAGGTCCATCCTTCAGATCATCCCCCAGCACCCACCTCCTCAAAACAGAGTCCAACCCCTAACAGTATATTCTGCCATGAACTCACCAATGGATTAATCACTTGATAAGAACAGCACCCCAATATCCCAACCATCTTGCAAAAGTCCCAGGTCTGAGCATAAGCCTGGTAGAGGATGTTTTAGATCTAGAGCATAACCGGAATCAACAAGCAATCATGTGGATCATATAAACTCATTAAAGTAATACTTCTTAAATTTTTAGTGTTAAATGTTTATAAGTAGATTTTTAATGGCAGTTTTAGATTCACAACAAAATTGAACGGCAAGTTAAGAATGTTCCTATTGCCCCACATCCCCTCTGTTCCTACACAGTAAAACTTCCCAGGCTAACACCTTGTACTAGAGTGGTGCCTTGGTTATGGCGAGAAACCTACACTGATACATCCTTATCATATGAAGGCATAGGTCCACTAGAATTCTCTTTTGCCATTGTGCATTTTAGGGATATTGACAAATGTATAATGACTTGAGTTTACTCTTATGGCACTATACAGAATACTTTTACTGCCATAAAAACCCTTTGAGCATTGTCTATTCATTTCTTTCCCTCTAATCCAAACAATGATTGCTCTTCATAATGTCTACATAGTTCTATCTTATTCAGTGTGTCATATAGTTAAGTAATATGAAATGTAGCTTTGTTGTATTGACTATTCTTAATCTGGACTTATGTCATTTTGTGACCGATAACTCTCTTCTTTTAACACAGAATGGTCTGCCACAGTATGAGTGCATCATGTTTAGTTATTTACTCACTGATTGTAGGATTTCTTGGTTGCTTTTAAGTCTTGATAATTTTACGTCTATGATAACAGAGTGATCATAATCATTTGTGTAGAGTTTTTCATAGGCAAATATATTTTCATTTAGTGGGTAAATAATAAGGAATAAAATTGCTAGATTGCATGTCAACCTTCTGTTTAATTTCATAAGAAACCACCAGATTATCACCCAAAGTGGCCATTCTCTTTTGCATTCCCAGAGCCAGTGAGAATGAGAGTTCCTGCTGCTCACACCCTTGTGGTTGCCAACGTTCTGGACCTTTCTTATTCTAATAGACATGGAGTGATATTCTTCTTTTAATTTGCATTTCCCTTATGGCACATGATGTGAAATTCTTTTTATGTGCCTATATGTGTATCTTCTCTGGGTAGCACTTGCTCAGATCTCTTGTCTATTTTTTTATTGGGTTGTTTGTCCTCTTACTACTGAATTTAAGAGTTTTCTGTGTATTTTGCCTAACAGCCCTCTATTAGCTACACCTTTCATACATTTTCTTTGACTCTGTGAATTGTCGTTTCGTTTTGATTATGTATTCCATAGAGGTGCTAATTTCAGCAAGTTCCAGCCGACCATTTATTTCTTCCATAGGTAGCACCTTTGATGTCATATATGGAATGTCATCTCCATACCCACGAGCATCTACTCATCTCCTGTTATCTTCTCTAGGCATTATGATTGTACCTGGTCTATGACTAACTATGAATGATTTTTGGTAAAGGATATGAAGTCTGTATCTTAATTCCTTTCTTTTTGGTATGTGGCTGTCGAGTTGTTCTGGTACTATTTCTTAAAAAGATCCTTTTCTCTGTGTATTGCCTTTGCTCCTATGTCAAAAATCACTTGACTCTTTTATGTAGATCTGCAATATGGTGTCTACTCAGTTCCATCAATTATGTATTATTTTGCCTATAGTGCACTGAACTGAAGTTACATGGCTTTTAAAATGCACAGGAAATAAAGTTGCTTCTACTTGGGCTTGACATTCTTTTTATGCAAAATGAAAGTATGCCCATAGAACATTTTCTCTAATATTAAAATTATTTTTAACATCCCCAAGAACTTAAATAGTGTTATACAAGAAGATTCATTTGCAAAAATAATGTATATTTTAGTGATAATTTTGTATCGCTCCTGTGTCTACTTGTATGTTTTTAATCCTTTGATTTCTACAGAAATGGACAAAAATAAATTATTAGGATTATATTATATTATGTTATTTGTGCGTTTTCCTTAAAGTTACCCTACTGACAATTATGTAATGAAGAACAGATGAAGTAAAAGTATAATGAACACTCACCATGATTCTGGAATTATCTTTCCAATAATTTTATTTTAAGTTTATTCAAGAATACAACTCAAGGAACAGATTAAAAATTCTTTAGTTACTACCAGATTATAAAATTTTTGGCTTCTGTTGTCTAACCTCTATGGTGGAAAAGAAAAGCCAGGCTATTTCAGCTTGAGCCCTCCTTGGTGTCTAGGCTTTGGAAAAGGCTTATTCATGAAATTGTCTTATGCTTGCAACATGAACACATACCTGGTCAGCTATAAGTGATTCAGTCCGGGAGACTGATCCACAGTGGCCAAAGTCACAAGAGATTGACTTATAGATTTTAGTGCCTCCTCATTAACTTATAGTGGGAGCTATATTTAATACAATAACTGAATCAGTTAACTGTACAAAGCACTCCCTTTGGATGAATAGATATATTCTGGTGGCCAAAGTATAGACAGGAAACTTGCTTGGAGGCTATAAAATTAGAGCAATGGGAATTTAATGTTAACATATATTTCTTTCTAGGTAAGTGAGCTTGCTAGGATATCTTTTGACCCTCCAGGGATTCTTCTATTATAATAACTAGAAATCCAGCCTACATCTTTCCTTATACAGTCACCCTAACATTCCATTCTCTAGATTGATTCAGGTAATGAGAATTTAAAGTTACGAAACCTTCATTCATGAAATGCTGGTTTCAGTTTCAAATATAATGATATATTTCTGATTAAAGTTATATTTTGTTATGGTTTTCATTTCTACTGGTAAAATATCATCATAGCTTGTAAAATAAACTATCTAAAATAGTATAAGTTATAATGCAATTTAGCTATTGTGTGTTAATTCTTTTCTCATGCAATGTAAATATCAATGCACCTTAAAATTGTTTTCTGTTTTTTCTGCTTGGTGTTTCCTTCCCTGGGATTTGTTCAGTGATAAGCCACTTAAGACCAACATTTAAATTTTCTATGGCAATCAGGGCTGGCCTGATAGCTCAGCAGATTAAAGCATCTCCTTTAGGCTGATGTAGGAACTGGCATTCTATTCCTGGCGTGTTGTGCTGGCTTCGCCTGTGGGGCGCTCTGAGAAGGCCATTGAGAATGGGTGTGGTGGCAAGTGCCTGTAATCCCAGCACTTGGGAGGCTGGAAACAGGAGGGTCACTATCAGTCCGATCTGTACAGTGAGACCCTGTAGAGCATATAGACCCTGTTCTAAATACAGAATAAATAAGTAAATAAATACATAAATTTTCTATGGAAATTATTGTGGATATTACTCAAAACACTAAGATTGGAGGTTCCATTCAGCTGGGTACTCCCTTCCTGAATATTTTCCCAGAGAAACTGAAAGTATCATATCACAGTGATAATGCGCACCCATGTTTATAGCAGCAGAATTTGTCACAGCTAACTCTTCAAAACAACACAAAGGCCCATCAACTGATGAACTGATTAAAAAAGATAGTATTTTTATATAATGGAGTATTACTCGGCTATAAAAAATTAACTTGAAGCTTTTATAGATAAATGGATGAAACTAGAGGCCATACTTATAAGTAAAAGGAATCAGACCAGTGTGTGTAAATATCTTATTGTCTTCTTAGTGTAAGACCCTAAAATAGTAAATAAAATCAGAAAGTTACAATAGATGCTGTGAAAGGGAAAGGAACTGCTGAAAGGGAAGGAAGCACTGGGGTGAAAGGACAGGGTAAAGAAAGAAGGAAGGAAAATATATGTATACACACGGGGTGGCTGGGATAACTTTACTACTGATTACTACTGTTCTATTGAAAGAAACAGTTAATGCTTTTTTTTTTTTTTCTTCTGTTTTTTTTTTTTTTTTTTTTTTGACCAATTTTGCATGTTTCTTTCTGGTCATCTGAACAACTAATTTGAAGACAGCATTGTGCAATATAACAGCCATTGCTGAATTCCTGTTGTCTTATTTAGTGAAGTTCTCTATTGTTTCTAGTGGTTTTTTAATTATGTTTTATTCTCTAAAATATAAGGACTGGGGATTTAGCTCAGTGGCACAGGGCCTGCTTGGCAAGAGTGTGGTCATGAGTTGGACTCTTGGTACAAAAAATTGAATTTATTTGATAACTTACAAATATCAATAGCATTTGTGCTATCTTCCTTAACATATATTATACCTATTTCTTTCATTAATGATAAATTACTCCTAATGGATTGTTCTCTAAACTTCTTTCATAATTCAGGTAATGGGCTAAATGTTAGAAACTTTCATTCAATTTTATCACAAATCATTAGAAAGTAGAAATAAAATATCATGCTGAGGGAATCATTCCTTTCAATTTTTATTTCTACTATTTCATTTTCATCATGAATGCTATAAATTAAAATTTTAGCATATTGGTTGGAGAAATTATATAATTCTAAGAAAATAGAAACAATGGATTCAGTACTCAAACTCAGTTTTTCTCCAAAATGTTGAAGTTTGTTATTTGTGTGCCTGTTACTTAAAAATAACACCAAAATTGTAAGTATTATTTTTAAGTCCCAGAGCTTTAACTCAGAAAACTTCATTGTAGCAGATCTTACCAAGCACTTTATTTTGGGGTGATAAGCGGCTGCAGTGATGACCAGGATCCTTTGATTATGTTTATTAACTAAGATTATTTGGTCCATAGCAAGCTATATTGGAACATGTACATTTTCCTTGCATTAAATAGCAAACTTGCATTGCTATCTTTTGAGAAAATACAAAACATCCTTGTGTATTATGTTACACTGAAGATCTTTATACTAACGGAATCTATTAAACAAATGAAAAATTTGCCATGAATATGACATATTATAAAGAAATGGACAATGTAGAAATTGTTTAGTGAAGTTCTGTATTGTTGCTAGTGTTTTTTTAAATTATGTTTTATTCTCTAAAATATAAGGACTGGGTTTTTAGCTCAGTGGCACAGTGGCACTAAAAATTTTCTCTATTGTCCATTTCTTTATAATATGTCATATCCATGGCAATTTTTTTCATTTGTTTAATAGATTCTGTTACTATTTTTGGAAAGAAATAATCAGGAGAAGATGTACTATTCAATACACATAGTAATCATGTGAAAGATTACAAGTAAATTTCTGATGGTGGGATGTAAATATCTCGTGTTAAATCCATTTGTTCAGGAGGTTTCTGTGATGCTTTGGAATGTGGTCTGGCATCTCCAAATATTAACCAGAAAAGACAGGATTCTTTTCAGAAGAAAACTCCAATGGCCTGTTAAAGTTCCAGGCAATCCTATGTCATGGTATACCCTGATGCTAGAATTATTTTTCAGGTGTCCTTGGAGTGTGACATTAAACGGAAAATATGATTTATTGCCAATGCACGATCCCAGTGTGACTGCATGGTCCTAAAGACTGGGAATTGGTCTTGCACAGACACCGTTGGCTTCTATTTTTTTCATTGAGGGTTTTCTTTGTTTTTCTGCTTCTGTGGTTTTAAGATCCATCTCTGAGGTTCAATTACAGAACGCAGCACTACTACTTATATCAAAACCCCCCTATTACTTTGTTTTCTGAGGTGTAAAATAACTTTCACTGTGAGTCATAACAAGTTCTACCCAACCTCCAACTGGCCCTGCAAACAGATAATGATTAGCTCCTTTAATTTAGAGTGTAAAATACTACATTTAGGATAGATATTGCAATGAAGTGATAACTGATCATTAAAGAGTTATGACAACGGGATTCTGCCTGAATTGCTAAAAGCACCAGATAAATGTTAGTAGTCACAAATTGATGTTTAAATTAGTTGTTTAAACATCCCCATTAACCTTCCCTTTGTGCTTCTAGATTCATGCTGAGAACGTTTCAAATAGCTCTCTGTTCTTAGTGACAACGTGTAGAAACAAACAGAATCATGGTTGTTTTTTAAGAGAAAAATATCTCTCAATGATTGTAAATAATTTCCTTATAGACTGAAAATATAAATTATGGTACTGGTGTTCAGGTGGATAGGGTATGAAAGTAAAATGAAATATAGATCTTTTGCAAATGAAAAGACCATCAGCTGATGGAGGAAGGGTGACAGGAAAATAAAAAAATGTGTTCATGTACCAACTTCTTATAATGAATGGAGGGCTAGGGAGATAGCTCAGTGGTCTAAGAGCCTGCCTGGCAAGCACAAGAACCTGGGTTTGATCCCTGGTACTGCAAGCTGTGCTAGCCCTGGAACCCCAATCATCCCATGCCAGCCCTGAGGCTAAATATGGTGGCGTACATCTGTAATCCCAGTGCTGGGAAGGCTGAGACCAGAGGATTACTATGAGTCTGAACAGTGTAGTAAGATCCTGTATCCAATAATAAATTAATAATAATAATAATAAGTGAATGTAATCACTATGTACCATAAATAAGTGCTATTAGGAATTTCAGAAATTAAGAAGAAAATCTAAACAATTATTAAAGCATTAATATAAGTTTGAGATATATCTTGAAGAAATTGATAAGGTTATGTTTCTAAGAGGGAAGAGAGATTCAATAAACATTCACAAAAGTCTATTAAGCCATTCAAAATAGAAATGTATGGATACTTCTTCGGGATAGTTAACATGTATTCCAGGCGTAATGTGTGATTATACATTTTTATTTGTATAAAATACAAATGACATTTGTCATGACTATTTTGGCCCCAAACTATTTTAATACACTGAATTGTTTGACAAATGCAGTGTCAGCAATTTAAATATCAAAGTATCAGTAATTCACAGCAATCAGTTGAAAGTAAAATTTAATAAAAGACTCCAGGGGCCTGGTGCTGTAGCTCTGTAGTGCAGTGTGCACCACACTACCTGCATGAGGCCCTGGGCTTGATCCCCAGAAGAAAAGCAAAACTGGGTCCAGTGAAATCGCTAAGTTCAAGATAAAGAATTCTCAAAGAATCAACAAGTGCCTTACTAGGAAGAATCAGAAATCATAATAAAAATATAAATTAATAATGGAAGCAAAAATATCTAGTATCTAAGACATGATCAGCAAAGGATGACATTTCTAGCTAAACGTTAGGTAATAAAGACCAAATGTGAATTAACAACATACTTCTAGTGGGAAAGCTAAAGTTTACAAGCATTTCATTGCATCCAAAATAGGTTCTTAGCAAAAAAATAAATAAAAGTACTTAAAAAATTGCTTTTGGGCTGGTGAGATAGTTCACCAGACTAAGTGCCTACTTAGGCAAATGCAGGGACCAGCGTTCGATCCCTGGAGCTACATTTATGCCAACTCCACCCCACCCCTGGGTGCTGAGCCTGCCACAGAGACTGGGTGTGGTAAAATACACCTGTAATCTCAGCACTGGGATCACTATGAGTCTGAGCTGCTTGGTGAGATCCTGTACCAAATACATAAATTAAATATATGTATTGCTTTAATGGGGCTGGGAAGATAGTTCGGTGGTCTAAGTGCCAGCCTGGCAAGCATAAAGACCCAGGTTTGCTCCCCGGTACCACATGCCATGCTGGACCCTGGAATCCTAGATACACTGTGCCAGCTACCAAAACTGGGCATGGTGGCACATGCCCGTAATCACAGCACTGGGGAAGCTGAGACAGGAGGATCACTAGGAGTCCAAACTGTGTAGCAAGACCTTGTACCAAATACATAAATAAATAAATGATTAAAAAAATTAAAACTTTATTTCATTTAAGAAAAGATATGAATTATTTCAGCACAGTAAATGACCATTTAATAAGCACTTAGGGTTAAGTCCTTCTCCCTAAAAACAGAGGGCATAGGGCTGAGACATATCTCAGTGGCATAAGCACCTGTCTGGCAAGTACGAGGCCCTAAGTTCAGTCCCTAGTACAAAAAAAAAAAAAAAAAGAGAGAGAAGATAGATTTAGTGAGTTGCACATTTTATGTAGTTTACTGCAATCATTTTCAAAAATTCCGAAAAGTAAATATGTGAATAGATAAGAGAAAACTAAAAGAAAATAAAATTGAGTATTTGTCAGCTCTTAGAAGAAAAATTATAAATTTAAAAGTCCTAGGAAACATCAAAAAAAAAGAAGACCAACAAATTTATTTATGTCATCAGTAAAGAAAGGTCTACACTGGAAAAGATCAATATACCTATGAAAACAGAGAAAAAAATAAATAAAAATTGTAAAAACTAGGAAAGAGCAAAATGATCCTCTAATGTATTTTTCACAAAGCCACTAGGGGCATAAATTTCTGCACTGGACCATACAAAACTAAATTGGGAGATTATCAGTGCTCATAGAATTATTCAATTTTTAATGCTGCAATCTTATTCTGGATTATTATTGTTATTATTACTTTTTTGTCTTTTTGAGACAGGGTCTCACTATGCAGTTCAGGTTGGCCTTAAACTCACTTTGTAGCTCAGGCTGGTCTCGAACTCATAACAATCCTCCAGCCTCAGCCTCCTGAGTGCAGGGATAACAGGCATGCGCCACCATGCCCGGCTTCTTATTCTGGATTAGGAAGTAACTGAATGAGAGTAAAGTCGAAATTGTCATTGCAGTAAATGCTCAGCATGGGGGCATTAATGATAGCAAGGAAACAGGAAACAAATTAAACAGTGAACAATACATAAAGAATATATAAAATAATATATGAAGTAAATATATACTAAACAGTGAAGAATATAGATGATATATACTTCATAAATTATTGTGATAGCAAAGGAATACTTTATAGACTGTGGCAGTAGTATATAAGAAGGAATATGGAAATAGCCTTATAAATAATTTAAGAATTTTTAAGGCTATGTTTTTAAAGAAATACACAGAAAAATATTAGATATGTCAGATCATGAATTTGCGGGTAATCTGTTGTTTAGATTTTGTTTCATTTCTTGAAATAAAAAGAATAAATTCAAAATTAAACTGAATAACCAATATACAAAATAATATGTGAAATAAATATGTGAAATAGTGAATAATATGATATGTACTTGATACATTGTTGCAATTCAAAGGAGTATTTTATAGATTACAACAATGGTATGGAAGGACCAAATGGAAATACCCTTGAAGACATTTCTTTTAGAAGGATTTCTAAAATTGTATTTGTAAAAAATACATAGGAAGATTATTAGATATATATCTAAAGGTGCATTTGAAGGTAATTTACTATTTTGCATTTTTTTATTTCATAATATCAAAAATAAGGTGAAAAATAACCTAAATAGCAGCACACTTGCTATAGTGACAACATCCATCAGGTATAAAAATATGAGACTGAGACAAAAAAAATGAAGGAAAAAATAATGCCAAGGAAGATCTTTATTCATTACAGGTGGAAGGTCTCTGCAGGGGCTGCAGATACACACGAAAGCCTCAGAAGAGCAAGCCCGCCGATGGGCGAGAAAGATGCTCTGTTACATAAAAGTTATTCAATCTTCAGGGATTTCCTGTTCAGTCTAAAATTCAGACTTCAGGACTGTCATCTGATCTCAGTAGCCTAACCGTCTCCCCTCATTTGCTAAACTGTAAGCAACCCAGTAACTTTGTGGTGATAGTTACCAAGTAGTAAAGTGAGGGCCATTTTCCATCTTCGTTTCTGCTTGAGGGACCATATTTGTATGACAATATGTATATGCAGGACCCTTGTCACTTGTCCCTGTTATTCATGGCAGTTCTCAACGTCAGCAGGAGAGTTTGACTCTGAAACGCAAAATGATGTGTACAAGACACTTTTAGATACTCCTTGCACTTGGAATTCCAGGAAAAAGATGTGGCTAGGAAAAAACCCTTGATTGAACAAAGGAACTTGAGGGAGAATGAGAAGAAGAAGGATGGAGTGCTCCTTCATAACGTTTGAACCTAATCTAAGTGCTCTTGTCTCTTGGGTAGAATGATTCTCAACCCTGGCTGAACATTAGCACAAACTCAGAATGCTGAAAAAAAAACATTTCTAGAACTGAAGCACAACACAGCCCATTAAAATAGAATCTCTGGGGGTGGAACCAAAGAATTATTATTTTTAAATCTCTACAAGTGATAGTGATATGCATGTGATGTGGACAATTGGTGCCTTCATAAAATACCCATGCTAATGAGTGTTACCTCATAAAATAGGGATTGCTTTACACTATGATTGAAGAAAATTATTACATGAGCTAAGGGTGGCATGCTCTCCTACATGTGGAGTCCTGCCACATAATGCCATTGAGGAAGATGACCAGGGTTTTTGTTTTCTCCCATAATGGTGTTTGGTGTTTTTTTTTTTTTAATTCAAAACAAATGCTTTGGTTACATATTAAGCATATACAGAATGGTTTGTACTTTAAAAAAAAATTATCTTCTTTCTCAAAACCCATAGCTACCTGCATCTGCCTTTTATTCTCTTGCTTTTGACAAGAGGTTCAAATGTAATAAGATGACCCTCATTAGTCATTGCTATTTTGTTAAGGCACTGATTCTATTTAATGAAATCTTCAGCACGAGTTTAATAATCACAACTAAAATCTGAAGGTGAAGAAATGCAGCGCTTGCTGCCTCATCCTGTGGCTGTCACACGGAAATGCAGACCCTGTCCCTGCCATAATTGCAGGTATTTCAGAATGAAAACAGAGATTCAGATTTGTGTGTAGCATTAGTTATTAAACACTGAATGTCAAAAAATTTAAAAATTTACAGCAGATGAAAAGTAGAAGTCAGCATATCTGTGGGCATTTCCTTCTCTTTGAGAAGAAAATTAACCTTATTAGTAATTGGAGGAAGAATCAATTATTGAATGTAAAGCACACAGGATGGGGATTTAGCTATAAAAGTTTTCTATTCTGAGAAGTAAAACACTTGGCCAGCGTTAGACTGTTGGTCAAAGAGACTGGGTAATGAATATACCTGAATATGACATAAAATTACTTTGTAGTAGAGATAAAACAAATTCTATAGACAAATGTGGATCAGGTAGAGTAAAAAGGATATCTTCAAGAAGTAGTAAACCATCAGCTGAGTCTGCAGCTCTCAAAAACTCTATGCATTATTAAAGTTAAATGTCTCTATGGATGTGGAAATCATGTCTGGAATCTCCACTCCATGACCCGAAAAGCCAACCTGATGTTGGCTTGTCATTTTTACCAAATTGGATCTGAGGGAGAATTTGAGGGAGAAATCTTTGTGTCATCAGACTGTGCAGACAGAAAGTTTCATCTTTACGTCATTGGTTCCCAGCTCGGGAGGCATCAGGATCCTCTGGAGGGGCTATGAAAGCAGATCGCTGGGCCGTAGACACAGCAGTGCTGATGGCTGATCTGGAGCAGGGCCTGGGAATATGCATTTTGGACCATTTCCCAGGTGCTGCTGGTGCTCCTGCACTGAAAATCACAAGGTCCTCGGGTCTTGGGTCTAACCTTGATTTTTATCATTTGCCTGTGAATCAGTAAGATATGATCCTTTCCAGATGTACATCTTAGCTTCCTAAAGGCAAATGAAATACAAAGGCTGAATAAAAGTTATAAGGTGCAATAGTCCCTCCACCCTCTCTCTTGGCATCTCAACTGTGGTCAGAAGATATGAAAGGGAAAGAGTACAGAAATAGACGATGTCTTCCTACATGCCGAAAACTAAAACTTGACCCAGCTCTATCACCATGCACTATGTTAAAGTAAAAATGGGTTAAAGATCTAAACATTAAAACAGAAACACTCAATCTCCTGGAAGAGAAAGTAGGAGGAACTCTTGAAGACATAGGGGTTAGTAAAGAGTTCATGAACAAACATATATTCGCACGGGAAGCACTTGAAACAATCAACAACTGGGATCAACTCTTCTTGAGGAGCTTCTGCACATCAAAAAAAATTGTCAACAAAGTGAAAAGACAACCCACAAATTTTGAAAAAATCCTAACTAATAAGTAATCAGACAGAGGTCTTCTGTCTAGAATACATAAAGAACTAAGATATAATAGGGCCCTCAAATTTAAAGACCCAATTCAGAAATGGGCATCTGAGATGAATACACACTTCTCAAAGGATGAAATTAAAGAAGCTAATAAATATATGAAAAAATGCTCCACATTGCTAGCCATCCATGAAATGCAAATAAAAGCAACACTGAGATACCATCTCACTCCAGAAAGAATGGCTATCATAAGGAAATCAACCAACAACAAATGTTGGAGAGGTTGTGGGGAAAAGGGAACACTTCTCACTGCTGGTGGGAATGTAAACTGGTACAACCATTGTGGAGGTCAGTGTGAAGACTCCTCAAAAGAGTAGGACTAGAAATCCCATTCAAGTCGGCTATCCCCCTACTGGGAATTTTCCCAGAGGAACTGAAAACATTCTATCATAGTGATATATGTGTACCTATGTTTATAGCAGTACAATGTGTGATAGCAAAATCTTGGAAACAACCAAGATGTCCATCACAAGAAGAATGGTTGAAAAAGATGTGGCATTTCTATATAATGGAGTATTACTCAGCTATTAAGAATGATAAGCTTGAAGCATTTATATTGAAATGGATGGCACTTGAACATATACTCATAAGTGAAATAAAGCAAACACACATGTGTAAATATCATATAGTCTCCCTATTTACAACAAGCGAAAGGCAGAAACACAAAAGGAAACGTACAACAAGTAAAATCAATTGAGTCAGATAAGGCAAAGTGAATGGCATATGCTGCAGGTAACTAATCAGCTTTTCTTCTGGATGGTTAACAACCCAAGATCACAGGTCAGAGTTGGAGAAATAGAAGAGCCACAAGGCCAGCCAACATTTTGGCCCTAGCCTTTCAAGGTCAGCGAAGACTCAGGACATAGGAAAACCTGTACTGCAACATCATGAAACTCAGGTGAGCTCCAAATTTTCTGAACAAGGAGATTATGGAGCCACAGAGGAAAGAGATTGAAGTTCTATATTGTGCCTGGGGAGAGTCAAATGGAGAGAAAACTTTCCCTCAGGCTCTCACAGAGAGCAAACTGGTCAAGCATTGGCCGTAACTCATCCACATGGATGACACAGACAAAGGATCTACAGAATAAGGTACAGGATTACAAGGTAAACCCTGAGAGGACTTTACTGACCTCATCAGAAACATAAACTACATATTTTGATATATAGGTCTTGCTCTATCTCAGTGTTAACCATCCAGCAGAAAAGTATAAAAAAATGAGGTATACAACATGGGGCTATCATAATAAGTTGAGCTGTAAATGGCTACGGTGGGCAACTTCTTCAGATAACTCACTATTGTTGTGGAATGCTGGACTGTGTTGGATTGTGTTGTTGAGTTCAAGCACCTAAATTGGTTGAATGACAGTGGAGTGCCCATCTTTGACAGGTGTCGACAAAGGAAGGGGTATAGAAAGGAAGAATCATGATGTGTGTGTATGGACAGTACAGTTGGGATAGATACGCCATGGTTTTACATAATTCTATGAGAGGCAAAATTTGCACTAATGGTGGTTGGACAGGATATTATGTCGGCTTCTAGTACTATGGTCAACCACTAGGAAAATAACAACGTAGAAAGTATTAATTATTGAATCTTTGATAGAATTCAGGTATAAAAAATAAGATACATAAGCAGCTACACTTTCTTAATTTACTGATAAGAGACATCTGCTATAATAATGTGTGTAAGTATAATGTCGTGTATGCACCTTGTACGATACCAAAACATTATGAAAACAGTTTGCAATGTATTAATTTATCGAATCTGTCCTGTTAAGGTGTCTTAAAACTGTCTCATTGATATTTTTACTTCAATAAAAAAATTCTCAAAAAAAAAAAAAAGCAAAGAAAAAAAGAAAAAGAAATAGATGATGTGCAAGCTATAAATTGCATACCATTCTGAGTCGTGTTACATATCACCACTCCTCCATCCTATCAAGGATACAAATCATACTTCCCAGGGCCTGTACCTACCTTTGGTACCCACCTCCAAGTTACTTAGCCTTCTGAAGTCATCAGGTTGATTGTTGTAGCATTGAAATTCTTCTACTCAAGTAAACTTTGTTTTTCTTAATAAAGTCTCCAAAGCACAAGAGTTGCAATGCTTAGAATTTATTTATTTATTTTTTTTTATGTTTTTAGCACTGGGTCTGCAGGGTCTCACTACACAGATCAGACTCATAGTGGTCATCCTGTTTTCAGTCTCCCAAGCGCTGGGATTACAGGTGCTTGCCACCTTGCCCAGCCTCAGCATTGGAATTTAGAGACGCTTTTTTTAATTTTTAAAAAGTACAAAATAGTATTGAAACAGAAAAATTACCGATGATGCAGAATGATACTAAACAAAATAATGTGAATTTCACAGTATTTGTCATATTAAGGGCTGCTGTCTTTAAATTAGTTGCTCATATTACCAGATATATGTATATAAAATTGGAAGGAGAAAGAAAAAAATATAAGAAGAAAAAAGATAGAAGAATTGAAAAAAGGAGACAAAACAAATTGATCACCAACTTCCCTTTTCTATGAACCAGCAGAAACCCACTCTACAGTGGTTCAAACCATCCTGTTTGCATACATGGATATCTTTCTTTCCCCACTCCCTCTGCTGTCCTTCTTCTCAACTCAACAATTCCTTCCTTTTGAAGAGATTGCTTTCTTTTTCCCAGTATCTACTGTATCCTTCAGACTCTAGTTTTCTCTTTCAGGTTCTCACACTAATGAGACAATATGATGTTTGCACATGTGGGTCTGATTTATTTCACTTCAGATGCATCTATGGCCCAGATGCATCCATTTACTGATAAAGCTGCAAACTTGACCTTTTGTATAGCTGAATAATACTCCATTGTGTAAAAGTAACACATCTTCTTTATCCATTCCTTAGGTGATGGGCATTTGGGCTGCTTCCAAAATTTATCTATGTCAAATTGTGCTACTCTAAACATGGCTGCATGTATCTTGCTGTGCTATATGACAAAGGGAATTTAAAAAGCGCTTCCTTTAACTGAAAGGGTAGAAGTTATTGGATTAACTTCATAACTGTATTTAAGATGGCTAAGATCTATAATAAAAATAAATCTAGCCTAAAATTGTGAAGGAGAAAGAAACACATGCTAGTTTTGCTGTCATACCTCCAAGTGCAAAAATTCTAGCAACAGAGCATGAATGCTCAGTAAAGACGGAAAAAAATTAAAACTCTACATAGTTCAGGGCCAGCCAATAGCTCAGCAGATTAAAGTGCCTGCTTAAGTAGAGTGCAGCAGCCCAGTTCGATCCCTGGTGTGCAGCGCCAGCCAGCCCCACCCCCTGGACTAGCTGAGACAGACAGCGATTAAGACTGGGGGCATTTGTAATCCCAGCACTTGGAAAGCTGAAAACAGGAGAATCCCTGTGAGTCTGATCTGAGTAGTAGGATTGGTAGACCCTGCACTAAATAAAAAAATCAAACCAACAAGCAAAACAAACTATACATATTTCTGTGCCTGCTGCCATTCGAAGTAACTACTGAGATTCTTGAAATGTATTCCACATGAAGAAGGAGAAATACTACACATCTGGAACTGACCTTTGGATTTTTTTTTTTTTTTTTTTTTTTTTTTTTTTTTTTTTTTTTTTTTTTTTTTTTTTTTTTTTTTTTTTTTTTTTTTTTTTTTTTTTTTTTTTTTTTTTTTTTTTTTTTTTTTTTTTTTTTTTTTTTT